>JANHAO010020087.1:0-12973 GCA_026873985.1 Saraca asoca | reverse complement strand
CAAGGAACAAAATACTAAACCAAAGCAAAAAGAGCAAAGAAATCACAAGTTAACAACAAATCAAGAGATTAAAATTAACATAATATTATGCATTTTGCTCGCTTATCACTACCCCAAATTAGGAGTCCTAGCTTATGGGATGTGGCATCTCGCCTAGCTAAAAGCTCACTGTAGGTGAACTTGAGGCAGACACCCTCTCAAACCTAACTTGTGGGGCTAATCTAAAGAAGTAGCTAATAAGGGCCCACTCACAGAAAGTAATTTATAGAAGTTGGCCAACAGTCTACAAAAGTCAATTCGCAAAAGCCATACTTGTCAAATACATTTATTATTTGATGTAATAGATTTACAGCTTCATAAATTACACTTATAACCTATCGGCCTCTATAAATAGGAGGGGAGATCATTGTAAAGGAGAGGTGAAAAACACATACTGCAACTCTGCCAAATTTTCCATAGAAATAAAACAATATTGTGGACGTAAGGACTAGTACTGTTTGATTTTAGCCTAACCACGTTAAAAAGCATCTGGTGTTCATCTGGTTCCTCTTCCTTCTCCTTGCTTTAGTTGTCTCTCTGCATTTCTACAACTAGAGTGTAGCTTGGGGATATAAGAACTATTCCTATTGACTAAAATTTGGGTTTACCAAATTTCACCATCAATAGAAAAATTTTCTAGAAAATAATTAGTTTGGGCAAATTATTTGTGAAATGTAATAATATATTATTATCCAAAAATTAAAATGAAAAAATTAATTAAAAAATTTCAATTTGGGTTGTCTCATAAATATGTTAAAAATTAATACGTCAATTGTCATAAAAAATCGACATATAAACAAAATAAAAAAATTAACATGAGAATAATATGAAGTGACAGTGGTATTTAGTTTTCTTAAAAAAACTGACATCTTAAGTTTATACGTTGGTTTATTATAAAAGCTGACATAGATGCATGAGAATAGACATAAGTTCCTTATTAATAACCAATGTCTAAAGTCTAGGATTTTTCATGAACATGTGAGTTCTTAGCCCTCCTCTCATTTGCTTTCCTTATCAAACATTTATAAAATCATTCTCAAACCCTTGCTATAGTTTTCTTTGTTGTCTTCACTATCATTGATCATTGCATTTTAAGTTCATCTCTAATCGAGGTAGGGAACTTCATTCTTCTTACATTGTATTAGTTTTTTCCTTGCTAAGTTATATTGGTGTTTTTTTTAATACTTTCTTGACTTTATACTTTGCCAATGGTTTATATTTTAGGGTTTAATTTTTTTTTCTCTTTTGTTTCTTAGTTTGTTTATAGGAAATGATTTCTATTAGGATTTAGTTTTGGTTGTGTTTCTAAACATAGATTGTGATAGAGATTGTCTAGTCATGCATGCCCTATTTTGTATCACATGGCAGAGTGCTTAGGAATACATTTAAAATTTTCCTTATAATCTACGTAGTCAAAATTAAAACTTGGAATCTAGCCATCTCCCATCTAAAATCATCAAATAAAGTCTGTAAAAATTGAAACTTGGAATGTAATCTACAAAGTATGTAACCTTGGAGCATTCACTCTATTTCTACATAAACATTCAAAATTTTTATTTGTTATTACTCTATTTCTAATATATGACAAACTTTTGCATATAAAATGAATAAATAGAAATAAAACTGATATAATAGTTTTGTGAGATTAATTTCTTTTTCTTTTTTCCTTTTAAACAACCATATGGATCCTTCTTAGCATATTGACAAAAGTACAAAGGGTGTTACCCTTATGAAGGAAATGACCCTTATCCATAGTAGAGGCGAGAAGATAAAAGTTGACTTCAATGCTAAGGGTCAGGCAATTGGGGATGGATTATCAAAATATAAGAGTTATATTAGAATGTTGACACACATGAAAATGCCAATCCATATTAAGTAATAGAAAGAAATACTAATAGACATCAAGGAAAACATTTGACAAGATATCTTGGTATATATTACTTATTTCCAATTTCTATTTAAGATATGTATAGCTATCTTCTTAGAATAATTATATATAAGTATAATCTATGTATGTATTGTCTTATAATCACATTTGATGTTAATGTGGTGAAGAAAATAGAAGTCTTAAAGCTTACCGATGAGTGGTGGAAGGACTTCAAAAATAGATTGACTCGGGATCACATCACTGTCAAGAGGAAGAACGATTAAAAGCCCCTTAAAAAATACAACTTCCTCGATCAACAAGTGTGTGATGATTTTATGAAGCAACACCAATCTAAGACTTTCCAGGTAAATTTGACGATTTTACCTTATATTTTTTAAACTATATATTATAAGTACTTTTGACCATCTTATTAACTATTTTTTTTAATCAATAGGGTATGAGTGTAGCCAATAGGGAAGCTTAGCAAGCTTTGGTGAAGGAAAAAACTTGTAGACGAAAAAACTTCTAGGCAGTCCAATTCATAAGTAATTTCTACATCTCAGCATGAATTGTGGAATAGAGTCAAGGTTAATACAAAAAGTGAATATATGACCAAAGAAAGCCAAATAGTTGGTGAGAAAATTATAAGTACTTTGCAAGTGTTAATTGCTTAAGGAATTATAAGTGTTAAGCACTAATAAATATTCTTAATTGTATGCTGTAGGATTCTCTCACGTAATAATAGACCCGAGGGGATTTTACTCCATTCAAAAGGATAGATATATTAACATCTATGTTGGAAACTCAAGAGCAACTTGGCTATGTTAGAGGGATAGGGGAGGAGTGGGTCTTAAAGCCTATTTTGAAGGATCATCAATGTGTTTATAAGGATCATCACTTTTTCTATAAAGGATCTTACTACAGAGATTACTACTCGAGTGACTTATGAAGGTGAGAGAGGAGACCCAAGTTGAGATAGAAAAAATCTTTGATTGGAAGATGGTGGCCTACATTCAGAAGATGGGCATGCAATTACTTGCCAACCTAAGGCTTGTAGATGATAACGTAGATCTCCACCTTCCTCACCCATGTGATGGCGTGAAAGCTAGCTTTTTGGGAGACCTTAACCCATTTGTAGAGTTACCATAGGTAAATGTCTTGAATTTTTTATTGATCTAATAAAATGTTTGAAGTTGTTGAAATTTGGATTATGTTGGATGATTGTAGATTTTGGTTTGATAATTGTTTTTACAAAAATATAAACAATAATAAGTTTATGCAAAAATATAGCTAGTTAGCAGCAAATTTCTATAAAAAAATGTAGCTAGTAGCTGATTTTTTTAAGGGAAAAAACATTGCTTTTTATAGAAAACCAACATCTTTTTTTTTCCATTAATGATGTTGATTTTTTCTAATAATTGATGTTAGTTTATGATAAAAATCGATATTTTTAGTGGAAAAAAAGAGACATCAATGATTTATAAAAAATAATTTGTAAAAAAAATTTTCAAATTAAAAGACATCAGCTGTATATTAGAAACTGACATTGCTTCTTGTTTTACATATCGATTAAAACACTAACATAGATTGTTCTAACCTATCATGTTATTCAGATAGATGTCAGTCTCCAACCTAACATGGCATGTGTGAAATAACTAATGTGTAAGTGTGTTTCTATAGTAGTGTGTATGAAAGATTAGAATACCATATATTTGTAACCAAATTTACATACTTGATACAATAGCCATGATCAATTAGCAAAAGTAACTCACTCCATTTTATTCATTAAATCAAAATTCCTAATTAATAGTAGCTCACCTAATAGAAAATGCTTACATTCTCCCATTTGAGAAATAGTAATTAGGTTTATACTAGTTTTTAAGAAAATATAGTTTGAAAATGAGACTCCAAACTGATTGACTAAATACTTCATATGACCACAATTAAAAAAAATATATATATTCAGCCCTTAAAGACAATATCTTAGCAATTTTGTCCAATACAACCATCTAACACTAAATCATGGCAACCTTTATGTGCTTTATTAACATAAGACAAATCTATCATTAATATGTTGGTGACTCTATAAAAAATGGATCTTTGTGTGGCTGGGTAGAAATAAAATAGCATTAAATATGATCATAACATGCTATTATTCATTGTTGGCCCTCTTTAGCAATATCTCAAATCCTGATGAGAAATTTATATACTTATATATGTATGTGTCTTTCATATTCTCAAGATCACTTGATGGTGTCAATTTGCGAGACATACTTACATCAAAATCATACTTAAGATAGACACCGACCTTAAGATTTCACAATACTTAAGTAAGAGAATTTTTTTAACTTTTAGAAAAATCTAACACATATCAATATTCCAATATGATATTAATATAGAGATAACAAAATTGCTAAGGCTAATATTGAGCCTCATATAAGGTAAAATTCTATCCAATATATGTCAATAGAAAGACAACAAAATTGCCAAGGCAAACACTAAGCCTCTAACATGACAAATATATCTCAATCAAATATTTCAATATTTCAACTATGTCAATTTTGAGATATACAATATTTTTCAAGACCAATATCTAGTCTTAAGAATTTAGCATAAATGATATGAAATACTGTCAAATGCATGCATATCAAATGATGATTATCATTTCTAAGAATAAATACATAAATAATCATTAACTGTACACCCAAATTTAGTGAAATTCATCAGATGATATGTGAGAAATTAAAAAAAAAACATAATTACATCACTTGTTAATACAATCATGATACATCTCACCAAACTCAAGTTCAATATATAGAAAATGCCATGACAACATGTGTCATAAAAAAAATTGATACCTATGATAGTTTATAAATGTGTCAGAGAAATCATAAAAATGTATCAAAACAATAGAGCTAACAATAAAAGAAACAAGGCAACCAGTGCATGTATATAACTTCCACTAGTCAAGTAACCCAAAAGATTAGCCAAAAACACATATTCCAGCATGCTTCACAATTTTAAGCTATATATGTGCCCAAGGATAACTTAAATAAATGAACAATTTCATATTCATAGTAATACAATTTATTATGTCAGAAATCTCAATTATGCATGATCTCCAATAAGATATTAATTTCTATGATTTCATAAAAAATTGATATAGTTTAAAACATGTAATACCTAATAGCCATAAAAACATTTCATACAGACAATTATGTAATTATCCAAAATAACCATTATTGCTTATGCAACAACTAATAAGAATAAAGCTCATGTCAAACAATTAAGAAACTATCTATGTCTAACATAAGATAAAATCTCAATGATCTAATAAACAATAAAATGACTCAAATGCACAAACTACTATTTGGTGTGAAAATTTCTCTTAATATATAGATACAATATGCATTATTTTCCACAAGCACTTGAAAATATTATTTTCAAAATCTATTAATAAAATAAAATGTATTCTAAAAATATAAAAAAGAATAGTTGCATAATATAAGTCTTAAATCAATAATATGATGTAAATTACAAGCCATAAGGTTTCAATAGTAATTACATAACACCATAATACACTAAACATGTATCAAAACTAGAAACCTTTTAATTTACATCCAATAAGCATTTAAATTTGAAGCCTATAATTTTGACATAAAGAGAAACATCAATGTCAATATACTCCTACTAAAATCCAAATTTTGATGTGTGAGAATATCCATCATCATGATCAATTAGGCAATAGTTTATGATCATTTCAAAATTTACAATCATGTATGGTCATTTTAAATCCATCAATTCAATCAATGACATGCTTAAGCATAATATAAACTAATCTAAACAGATCAAACAAAGAAATCTCATATAGTACACAATGATCCTTATAAAGGACTTTATCCAAGACTTAATTCTAAGGTGTAATTTAATGATGGAAAAGAATTCATATGACCAAATTAAATTATTTCAAAAAAGAATAGAATAATTTTATCATATAAAATATTATACTAATGCATTACATAATATGAGAGTACAAATATGATGTCAACACTTTCACAAAGAAAATATGTAGATTAAGCAAAATTTAGGAATACTTCATTTTAATCCAAGCTTCAAACAGGAAAAGGTATACAGATAATCAATGTATCGATTACATCAAGAAAAATTAATAAATCTAAGATGAAGTATATAATTTTAGGCTCTTATTTTATTAATGGAAAACTTATTGCAAAACTATAATATTTAAAATATAATCATATACTTTAAAAGACCAAACCATAACAAATGATACACGCAAAAAGATGTCAATAATTGTACTTGCTACACAAGTATTCATATAATAATAAGACAACAAATGTACCATTATTAAGAAAATAAGTATATATAAATCACAAATTAAATGTGTACCTTAAGTCCAGAATTGTAAAAATAACTATAAAAAATATCAATAGTCTCCCGATAATCCAATACATCAAAAGAATTCAACAAACTAAATAACATTATAAAAAAAATAAAATTGTTCACAAAATAGTAACAAAACATGGTGATACCATACACTTATTCCTTTAAATACATGTTAAAGTAGACTTATTTTGCCCTAAGCCAAATTTCTTGGCTTCTTCCCTACCTTTGGTTAGAGCACACATTGTGTAATAGAAACCTTTCATGAAGCCAAGAAAGGAAATGTACAAGCATTAAAAATTTTATCCGCTTTGGGCAAATAAATATCCTAAGCTGGTGTATCACCCATTCCAAAATGCTTCATTCTCTTCCAATTAAAATACATAATGACTCCCCTTTAGGCAAGTCATTATATGCAATAATTGAAAACTCCATCACAATGTGATGAGAAAGTTTTACAAATTTTTACAGATGAGTCACTTTGGCAACATACATTCATATAGGCCTAGAAAATAATCTCATACCAAGATATATATTGCCTATAAAGTTTTGTGTACTTAATTAACATGTATACATGTGATCTAACCAACAAGAGACAATAGAGATGTGTCTCACTAAATCCCAAAATCTTAAATTTATTACATTTAAGTAGGGTTGTCAAAATAGGTCGACCTACCCTGACTCGCCACTAAATGGAGCGGGTCGGCGGGTGGATTGAGAAAATCTTAACCCAATCCAACCCATTTGCATGGCTGGATGGGCCAACCCGATAAATCTAACCTATTTTGACAGCTAAAATTGTCAAAATAGGCCAGCTCGCCCTGACCCACCCCCCAACTCGCCTCAACCCGCCACCAAACGGGGTGGGCTAAGCCGACCCACCAGTTAAGCTGGCTAAGAAAACCTCAACCCAACCTAACCCATTTGCATGGCGAGACGGGGGCCAAACCCATTTTAACAACTCTATATTTAAGTACCTTCAAACAAATAATTATGAGCATACATAAATATTACAAGTTGCACAATTCAATTATAATATTTAAAGAAGCTCAAAAATTAATCTATTTTTGGATATTTATGCTACCAGTAAACCAAGATCAATAAGAGAAAATATTTACAAAAATAATATAATTTTAATCAAATCCTTATTAACACGTTTCTTACTAAAAACATAAATTATACAAAATTTAAGGAAATCCAAATTAATATTTATAACAATTTAATGTAACTTAAGCAAAATAATCCTCATTCCATTACTATTTATGGTAAATGTCACTATTCATGGCAAAACAAAATATTAGTTAATGGATAATTCAGAATATACAACAGCAATTCCTCATATGTCAATAACAATTAAAGAGTTAAGAAGTATCATCATATTTTCCCCTTTAGTAAGAATATGATATACTAGTAAGAACTCTTCTCATAAAGTTAATATGAAATTAAAATATCTTAGTTTTCAAAAAACCTATCCCCTTAACCAAACAAACTTTCTAAATTGATGTATTATCAACCATAATGTCTTATGTTTCATAGCAAATTACCTTATATAATAACTCCCTTTGGGCAGGTGATTATATAAGATAATCCAAATAAAATCTTGTGACCTTTAAATAAGAAGATTTTCCATTGATCTCTACAAGCGAGCCATTTTGGCAACCAAGCACTTATATCTATGATGAAAATTTTCTTAAACTAGGGAAATTAAATTAAATTATCCAAAATTTTGACTTGCATACTTAACCATATGTATGCAATGGACTACTCTTATTGAAATAATAGACTTTGATGTATCTCATTTGGTACTTAAATAGTGTTGCACAAAAGGGTCTTAAACATAATTAAAATAAATTTTAATTTTTACAATAATTATGCACATATAATGTAAGCCAAGAGTACATAAATGTATAGACTAATCTTGGGAGAGTAAAAGAAATCAAAGCAAAGTAAGCCTATCACGATATTTTTTTTCAAAAAATATCATAATTTTATTTTACTGGAAAATAATTTTTAAATAATTAAAAATATACACATTAATATATCATAAATATTTAATATAACAGATTTTAATTTCAAAAACTAAGTCAAGATTATAATATGGGCTAAAGTGATATAACCACTTGTAACTTAAATTGAAAAACCAATTACCAATAGCCTAATAAATCTACATATGAGATGAGCCTTTTTCAAATGAATCTCTATATTTTAAGCCCATGAAGCAACTCTTTGTCAATAAAATATAAAGGAGGAAAGAGGGAAAGGCAAACCTTAGATGTTGAACTCCTAATCTCCAAATGAGGAGCCTTGCACTCCAGCAAGCAATCTAGAAAGGCTTATCCAAATTAAGCTAGAGACAATAAGAAGAAAAACTATTATAGAAGAAGCAAAGGACCTATCCCCTTTCATGCAAGGCTCTTTGTCATGGGAGTCTAAAGCAAGTTTTTTGAAATGTTTTGAGAAAGCTTTGACGGCTTTACACCCCGTTTGGCGAGCCACCTCTAATTAGAGTTATCTTTGACATTGATGGGCAACAAGTCGTCTAAAAAATAGCGATTCCGAAACGTGATAGTGCATGAAAACTAGAGAAAATATTTTTTTTTTAAAAAGTCCTTTAAGTTCATACTAATTGACTAGTTGAAAATAGATTCATAATGGGTAAATTAAGTTAATTGACTCCCATAAAAAACTTACACCAAAATAAAATAATCATGCTAAATCAAAAGTCCTAATCTAAGAATCCTAATACATATACCAGAAATATTCAGCTCCCAAATTGTCATAAAATAGGTAGTAATTTTATTTGCTAGACTTATAAAAAAAACATAACGTATGAAAACCCATATATAATTTTAGAGAACTATAACAATTTAAAAATCATAATCATGAAATAATCATGCCAAATTGTTTCCAAATAGTAGAATCAATTGCTAATCATTTATACAAATTTTCATCAAGAATCAAAATGAAATAAACTTAATTGTTATGTGTTCTAATTTTACACATGCAGGTTCTGATATAACGTGAAAAAATAAATCTAAAATCTAAGATCATATGTATGATAGATCAAACACTATATATAAATCTAAAATCTAAGATCATATGTATGATAGATCAAACACTATATATTTGTAATTAAATTTACATACTTGATATAGCAGCCATGATCAATTAACAAAAGCGACAAAACTGGTAGTAGAGTTAGGTTTTCCTTTTTCGCTCTTCTCTAATATTAGTGTCTCTCAATGAGTAGAAATCAAGTTACGAGAAGTGAAGAGGGGACCTAGGCCCCCTTCCCACACACACACTCACATACACACTCACACTTTTATTTAGAAAACCCTATTGTCCTTTCCATCAACGGTTTACTGGTCTTCAGACCTACGCAACCGCTAAAAGCATACTAACTCATTTAGATGTGTTAAGCTGAAACTTTATTAAATCACAATTTAAACTGGTTTTTAAGCATGTCTCAGAATTAGAATAAATTTTAATAACTCTGTTTGATTTATTAAATCAAAATTTTCAATTAATAGTAGCTCACCTAATGGAAAATGTAAACAAGAATCTCTTCTATAACCAGATTGATGAGTTTCAGAAATTATGATCTCAAAAGATGGTGCATTTTCAATTTAAGTTTCATTTTCTATCATTTTCCATCTCTTTATGTTTGAACCTTTTTTATTATTGATGGTGAAAGGACAAAAATTTCATAGTCCACTATGTTTTTTAATTGAAAATTTTTGCTGTTTTATTTGAAGAATTACACTTCTGATTTTTTTTTCATATATTTAAAAATAAATTAGTTTTATTTTTTACTTTTGCTATTGTTTGTGATCCAAATATTTCATCTAAAATATTCAAGAACAAGGTTGAATATCATTTCTTCATAACTTTTTTTTTTGTTAAAGGCTTATATTTGTAATATTATTTTGTCCTATTTAAAACTTTCTCTTTCTTTAGTCAATATAAAAAGATTGAGGATGGGGTAAAAAAAATGAGGCAAACAAGAATTGTGTAAGTTGTAATGATGAAAAAATTGAAGGAAAAATATGAACAGATTCAAAAGATTGTAAAGTTGAACTAGGTGTATGTTTTATGAGAAAAATATATTGCAAATGGAAAGAGGAGAAAAAATTTATTTACATTAATATAGTTATTGGCGCGTAGTTATTTAAATTTGATTTTTCCTAACTTTTATTTGAATTAAATGATATACTCTTAAATTTTGTTGTTCTATTTAAATTTATTTTGGACTAGAAGATATGAGAATGAAAATTTAATTTTGCAAGTAAAATTAAGCAAACACAGTCAATATGTGTGTGTGTGTGTGTGATGATTATACATTATAGTCTGTTGGTCTATTTTATAGAAGTTTGTTTCTTGCATTAGTTCATTTGTTTTATTTCCGCTCACAAAAAATGCCAATTTTATAGGGTTAGTTTCCTACGATAATGTTTATATAGATAGTGACAATGTTTTAAATTAATGTTTCTTTTTTTTTCTCTATTTTATTCATTCTATTCTATTCAAACATAGTAATTTATTAACAGTTCTTATGTCAAATTAATTAAATGGACATAATTGAATAATGAAAAAAAATTAAAATACAAGGAATTCGAGTTTAGTCACAGAAATAAATTCATCTTACTATATGTAACTGATGAAATTAATTACTTAACAACAAACAACTATTGTATTTTTTTTTTTAATTTTTGTACAAACAACTATCACATGACCAACATATATTAACTTAGAGAGTTTGCTCTTCCTTAATATTTTTGCTCAAATTTGGTTGGAGAGGTCTTGAAAAAAATTAAAACTCAATTAAATCTACTATGGATGACATAAATGAGTTTATTTGAACTATAGACAATGGAAAAATTCCATCTAGCTATTATATATATAACAAAAGATAGTTTTATGAAAAGTTTAAGTTTTTAGAGATTGAGTATTTTCACTGTTAGATTACTTATTTTATATTGAAATTTATATTTTTTAATTAACTTATTTATTTTGAGATTTAAAAAATATATGATTCAAATATAAAAATATTCAATCTCCTAAAAACTTGAACCCCTGTGTAATTACAAAAAAAAAATTACATAAATAGCTTTGAAGGATTTTTTATGAAGTAAAAAACACATTAGAAAGTTCAAACAAATCACGTTAGAAAGAAAAGGTACTTTATGCAACTTTTAATACCGTTGTAATTTTAGACGCACCATAAATTGTAAAGGAATCTTAACCCTGGTTCGAACTGTCTCTAAAAATAAAATTTTATTGCATTTTTAAATGAATTTTTTTAAATGGTCTTTGAAGTTAAGTTAAAGAAGAATTCATTTCATTTTATTTATAATTTATATTTTAATTATATTTGTGTCATTATGAAATCCATCAAATTTACAAGGATTTCACTAGAATTTATTTCATTTGACATAAAATACATGTTATATTTGTTGAAAATAATCTAAATTAGATTTTGAGAAAAAAAATGATAAATAGGATTGATTTGTTGGGATAAACTTTAAGTCTTTATTTTTAGTGAAGATAATGTTGATTTATTCGGATAAGGTTGAAGAGTTTTTTTTCTTATCTTATTAATTTAGTTTTGCCTATAAATATAGCTTCTTCCAAGTTTTGTAATGCAATCAAAAGATAAGAAAGAGAAATAAGCTAGCAAGCCTATGAGTTTAGATAGAGAGCTTCTTTGTGTATTGAGTTAAAGTCACCTTCAATAAATTTCTTTTTTCTTATATTCTTCTCCAGAGTTCTTCTTTTTATTCTTTTGGTTCCAACATCTAGTATCAGAGCTCGATTGTGATATGGCATCAAATTCAATCCAACTGCAGCTTCCTAAATTGCATAGCAAAAATTATGATGATTGGAGTATCTAGTTGAGAGTATTTTTCAAATCCTAGGATTTGTGAAATTTGGTGGAGATTGGCTATACCAAAGTACAAGACCAAAAGGAGTTTGATGCACTGGAGAAAGATAAGAAAGATGCACTAGTGAAGACTCAAAAGAAGGTTCAGAAAGCATTATATGCAATTTTTCAAGCCTTTGAGGAACCAATATTTGGAAAAATATCATGTGTGATTGCAACAAAGGAGGTATGGGATATTTTGCAAAAATCCTACAAACGTGATGATCGTGTCAGATGAGTGCCGCTACAAACACTATAAGGCAATTTTGAATTATTACACATGAATGACTCAGAATCAATTTCGGCTTACTTTGATTGAGTTCAGTTCATAATTAACCAATTGAGAGTTAACCATGAAGAAATTTTAGACACTAGAGTTATAGAAAAGATCCTACAATCTTTGACTATAAAGTTTGATTATGTTGTTGCAACAATTGAAGAATCACAAGATATATCAACATTGTCAATGGGTTGATGGGTTTGTTATATTCACATAAGCAACGGATGAATCGGAAAGGCATAAGCTCAAGTCTCAAGCAAGCTTTGCAAAGCATGATGAATCACCAAAATCATAAAAGCCACTAAGGTGGTCGAGGTCATGGTGGATGAGGACGAGGACAAGGATAATGAAATGGAAGATGTGGATATTCTAATTCCACCAACAAAGAAAAATCAAGTGATAGCAATTTTCAAAAACATCAAGGAGGTCACAATGGAGCAAGTAACAAATCTAATGTTCAATG
>JANHAO010020086.1:0-12977 GCA_026873985.1 Saraca asoca | reverse complement strand
CCCCAAACTTCATATTAATTCAAAACCCACCCATCAAAATCAATAACCTTTCAATTTAGTCCCTGAAAAAGTTTTTCATTTTAGTCCTCCATTCCGTTTCGTAAATTGCGACCAAAAAATTTGATCGCTAATGGTCAAGACCTAATATGGCCACCGAAATTTTCGATCGCAAATGCTTTGCCAAAAAAAAGAAAAAAAAATTTCACTCTTTGCCACCAAACAACGACCGAACAATGACCAAAATTTTTCCCACCGAACTATTCGATCGCTGATTTGGTCGGTAAACCTAAAAAAATAAATTTTCAATTTTTTTAGCCATTCAGCCGCAAAGCGGTTGCAATTTGGTCACAATTAGCGATCGAATTTTTTCGGTTGCCAAATTTCTTTTTTTTTTTTTTTGTAATGCTAGACCATTCCAGTTGGATTTGGACTTTTGATAGCCCACTTCACATGGTACCAAGAAACGCCTATAACATATTGCAACAATTGATTTATCATCCTTCCACTTATTCCACTCTTTCTTAAACTTCCACTATGAATGATAAAACAAATCAAATCACACGCTCATTTTTTCAATTTTGCACATATTATACTACGAAATTAAGGTTTTCAATTTTGATAGCACTTGCCTTCAATCTGCAATGTCTTCCTCATTAAATTGATTTCAGTATTATTATTTTCTTTCATGTTCAACAATGCAAGATGATCTCCATGAACATATATAGATGCAAAGAGAGAATGAGAATGAGAGATAACATCGTTAACAGTACGATGACAGTAGTACTTTTAGTAGTACAAATAACAATATTGTTTTTAAACCGTGGGGACATCATATGTTTTAGTGAATTGTCACGTTGCTAAAAAATAATAATAATAACAACAATTGGCAGGCTATTGTTATCAACGAGAGACAGAGTCACGTGCCAAAAAAAATAAGTGTAAATATAGCTTTCAGCGAAACCAGTAAGCCACAATGCACCCGAATGTTTAATAAATAAAAATAACCCATTTGATTTCTAACGTAATTAAACATGGGTTAATGATAATGGATGATTTCTAATTGTCCCATAATTTACTTAACAGAAAAAATGTTGGTCTCCATTGAGTTTAAAGAAAATTATCGCACATTTTATCTATTTTAAAAGATAAAAAATATATTTCATTTAAATTTAAAATTTTCACTAGTAAAATATGATAAATAAAGCAAACTATAAGGCCAAAAAAAAAGAAATTATATGAAGTATTCTAAATATATGTAATAAAAAATAAATTTTAAATAAATTCAAATAGTTAAAATATAATTAATCTATGTGACAATTTGAATTTAAGTATAATGATATTTTATCTTTGAGGAAGGCCTTTTTAGGTTTTAAAAATACAAAACAGGCCAGGGTATGTTTTGGGACTAAAAAGGAGGTCGAGATAACTTCATTAAATCTTATAATTAATCCCTTCAAATTTCAAAACAAATAATAATAATAAATAAATAGGGACATTAGAGCAAAGTCCAAACCCACATATTGGTGATATTTTATCTTATTTCTATAATAAAGATTTTTCTTATTTAAAAAAAAAAAGAGAAATAGACCCGAAAAAATTTTACAATTTTTTTAAAAAATTTATATCTATTTTTTTTAAATAAGAAAACGATCTTGTCACACAGAAGTGAGTAATGTAAAATTTATCCGCATGTCATCAACTTGCTTTGATGCGCAGCACCCTTTAAACCGACTAACAGCCTTTTCCCATGCAATCAAGCATCTTTGACTATTTCCCCTACAAAAATTCAAAAAAAGTTGCCAGCTTCTGTAGTACAAAGATGCAAGAGTCAACCAAACTTCTTGAAGAAGATTAGCGCACGGGTTAATCACAACGGCTTACCATGCAAGCAAACAGGCTGATTGGCTCTTGGCTGTGGCTGTCCTATCCAAAGAAATTTGCTATATTACCGTTTTATTCTTTTGTTCCCCAATGTGTTCTGTAAATATCTATTACCATCAGCCAAACATACCCGCTATGTCCACCATTGTTCATTTCTTAGTCCCTTGTGGCTCTCAGGTTAGATGTTGTGGAAGACATCAAACCTACCAAACAGAACTGGATAATTAAGGTTTTGCTAATTCGTGCTTGGACGTGCAATAATTGCAAGAATCAAATAATCAAAAACTTGATTTTTAATGTCATATTACAAAGCATAAGATTTGTGCAAAATAATTAAAATTAACATATACAATGTGTACTTAATGTTGATTGAGAATCCATGAAGCAAAACTCTAAATCAAGTTTACTCCTTATGAACCCTAGAAGAGAAAGGAAGATAAAACTATTCTATATCCTTAAAGGGGGTGATTACATCACTATCTTATTGCAATTCTATTAGACCAATTGACCCCATCATCATAGGACTAGTTACAAAGCTCATACATCTGATATCCACAATAGGTCTAGATGTTAATAAAGGTTACGGGTATTAAACGGACGGGCCAAGCCGGGCCGGGCCCAAATCCATTTAGATTGGGCTGGGCCCAAATTTGTTCGGATCAAGCCTAACTGGCTTGGCCATTTAGGCCCACATCAAAACGGGCCCTTGGATTGTCGATTCAGTCTGACCCGTTCATGGATTAGTTGGCCTGCGGGCTAGTCCGTTTTGTAAGAAAAATGGGAAAATTATATTTTAACCCCTAAACTTCTCATCACTTTTTACAAAAATCTATCTGAACGAAAACTTTTTAATTTAGTCCTTACAAAATTTTCACTCTAGTCCTGGCCTGTTTAGGCTTGTGGATTGGTTTGTATTCGTGCGGATTTGGTCCGTTTGGCGGATTGCAATCCGTCGGACTTGGACCATTTTCAAACGGGCCTAATTTTAACATGTCTAGCCCATGGGCTGGCCCGCGGACCTTAGGCCCGTTTAACACCCCTAATAAAGGCCCAATTACATGATCACCATTTATTGATCTATTATTCAATATTATTTTGGCATTCAATTACCTAGTTTAACAATTAGTCTAAACTATGATAGTCTACAATAGGACATTCTAACAATCTTCTACTTGAATAACATAGTTCAATAAACAATATACTGGATAACAAGTTATGACCACAACAAAGAATGCTAAAAACAATTGACACCATAGGTCTAGCATAAGTACCTAATAATGCAGATTATCATATCTGATAAGGATGCTATTTTGAACACTTGCATTCCAATGACCAAAACATAATGTGGAATAAGGATGGCAACGGGTTGGGTTCGAGAGGGTATGTCAATATCCATATGCATACTCGCTAAAAAATATCATATCCATACCTTATCCATACCCGTGAACACTATAGCGGGTTTGAGTATAGGTTTATACTTGCGAGTATAGGTATACCTGCTAGAACTAAATTTTTTCTTAAATTACAGTTTGACCTCATAAATTTTTCATCAACTTCAAATAGACCTTTACTAAAAATATAAAATTATATTATAGCCCCAACGAAAAATATCAAAATTTCACTTTAATCCCTCAGCCAAATTTTTATTTTAATTTTTTTTGAAGTAATACATATACTACTCAAAACGATGTCATTTTGTTTATATAAACAACAATTTTTTATTTAAATGAGTAAACGGGTATGGGTATAGATATTTTCTCATACCCTTACCAGTATGATTTTCACACCTATACCCACCCTTGAACACTTTTTCTCATAACCATACCTACCCATCATGGGTGGATATCTATGGATAAATGGATACATGGGTAAAATTGTCATCCCTAAAATGGAATGTGTGAGTAACAAGACATACATAGTAAAATGTGATCACATGTACATCTTTTACATCTTTACAAAATTGTTCATGCATTCACTCAAGATGCCAAAATGAGAATTAACATTCTTAATACAATAATGAGACATGGTCTAATTGTCTCTATTAACTTGCCATAAAACAATGTGCACAATCCCAACATCGTATATATATATATATATATATAACATATGAAAACATTATTAATATTTCACTAATCTTAAGATAACAATAATACTAGTTCAATGTTTCAATAAGAAACATGAAACTCTTACTAACCCTAACGCTATAAGACTTAGCCAAACTCATTCTAGTCATTTGTTTACGAATAATTTTAAACCTAAGCTTTTGGTTAGTGGATTCACAAGCATAAGATCCGCAACATAATGCTTGTGTTTCTTCTCTATAACAAATTGATACTTAATATCAAAATACTTTGTATGGGCAAAACTTTTATTAATTTAAGAGAAGTTTATTATGGAAGCACTGGCAAAACATATGGTTAAGGTCCTAGAAATGCTCTCATCAACCTTGAATCTAGATATTATATTCTTTAATGAAATAACCTCACAAGTGGCTTCATAACATGTGACATACTTTGTTTCTATAGTAGAGGTTGCTGTGGTTGGCTGCTCGACATTTTTTCATGGAACAACTTGTCCTACCATCATAAAGATGTATCCAGATGTTGACCTCCTTTGATCTGGATAACTTACAAAATCAGACTCAAAGTAGCTGATAACAACCAGATCACCAAATCTATGATAGGTCATCACAAAATTCTTTGTACCTTGTAGGTACTTTATAACTTTTTTCACAATAGTCCAATGTTTCTAATTAGAATTACTTAAGTATTTCCTAAGTACATAAATCACATAAGTAATATTAGGATGCATACATACTTAAGCATACATTAAGCTACCAACCATAGAAGTATATGGGACCTACTTTGTATATTTGATCTTTTTTTATCATTTTGAGGATACTGGCTACAGAAAGAATCTCACCCCTTCTAGAAGGGTGTAGTACTTTGAGAGCGCATAAAACATATTGAAACTTTTGAGCACCTATTCAATGTACAATTCTTGGAACAAGTCAAGAAGACCTTGTGATTTGTCATGGTGGACCTATATGCCTAGCATGAAAGAGACATTACTAAGATCCTTCATATCAAAAATACATTGATAGTATTTGCCTTGTCTCAATCACAAGGCTTATATTAGCATTTGCAAGGAGAATATCATTAATATACAAGACTAGAATCATAACTCTGCCTATATTCATCTTAAAATAGATGTAGTAATCCTCATCATTCTCTTTGAACCTAAGAGAAGTAACAATCTCAACAATTTTAAGAAATCATTATCTAGATATTTTATTCAAATCATATATGGATCTTTTCAATTTACACACTAAGTATTCTTTACCCTTCTCTTGGAAAACATCTAATTGGTTTATATAAATAGTTTTTGATTAATCAGCATTCAAGAAGACCATCTTAGCATCCATTTGGTATAACTCCATATTGAAATATGCCAGCAATGCTATAAAAACTTGAAATGAGTTTTTAGTTAAAACAACTAAAAATAATATCTCTATGATTAACCCCTTCTTTTTGAGTGTAGTCATTTTTCATCGATGTGGCCTTAAACCTCTTAATCTCCCTTTAAGTATCCTATTTAGTCTTAAAGACCCATTGTATCCAATAGGCTTGTCGCCAATAGATAATTCAAAGAGATCCCACACATTATTATGGTGCATCAAAACAATACGCCATTCATAGGTGTTGTCCATTCTAAAGAATTATGACTTGAAATGGCTTCTTAAAAACTGGTAAGATCATTGCCATTATTGGTGTCAAATTCATGCTTCGACAAATATACTAGATAGTCATCAGTAATTTCCCTATTGGTTCTACCATTTATGGTACTGGATTATCTCCTGCATCAATTTGTATGTTTTACCAGTGACAGTGCTAATAGAATAACAATTTGTTTCTCTCTAAGAAAGACTTTACATGGTTTTTCATTTCCTTTATTCGACCAGTCCTCAAAATAAAAAAAATGATACCAATCCTCAAAATTGATAAAAGGATCTACTTCAATTACTCTGGTGGTATGGGTCAGATAGTTAAAATCTATTATCTCTATAGTCATTACAATATCCAATAAAGAAACTAGTAACATTCTTTGGATTAAGCTACTTTGTCAATAGATTATATGGTTCACTATAGCCTTGCAACCCCAAACATGAAAATGCTCAAGATTAGGCTTTTCTCATATTATAATTCTTATGAGGTTTTAGGTATAGACTTACTAGAGACACAATTTTGAATATATGCAACGGTGTTTAAAGACCCCATAGAAAATTTGATAAAATTAAATACGCCAACATGCATCTAACCATGTCTATGAGCAAGCAATGTAGCCTTCTTACAATCTAATTCTATTTGGGTATTTCAATCATAGTGTAACTAGCCTCAATTCTACAATCTTGAAGATATCTTATAAAAGAATTAGGATTTCCATCAGTTTTGTCACATCTCCATAGTATTCACCCCTATCAAAACTGATGCACTTAATTTTCTTTCACATTTTGAGTTTCATCTCAATTTTGAATGCCTAAAAAGCATTTAAGAATTCTAACTTTTCAGTGAGGAGTTCCACCTAGCCAAACCTTGAGTAATCATTTATAAAGGTGAAGTATCAATGTCCATCTATAGTGCTTGGCATAATTAGCCCACCAATATTAATATAAATCAACTCCAAGATATCACGTTTTTTGGTCCTTTTTCCTTTTTATTTCTAGCAAGGAGTTTTTCATTGATGTAATCAACACACATACCAAAAAAAGAATTCCAAGTCATGAAGAATTTCTTCTTTTATTAATCATTCTATCTTTTCTCTAGAGATATGGCCCAAATGCCTATATTACAGTAATATGACTAGAAAGTAAACTTAAGGCATCTACTCCTATATGCTCAACTTGCACTTTTCCATCATTTCTAATTTGACCATTGGCTTTCTATTACTTGGCTTCCTATTATTTCTCAACATCTATAATGAATTCATAACATAAATGATTGCACCTACATTTAACCCCTAAGTGTTTGACGGATGCCTACAATATTAGACTCAAAATACATTATAGCTAGTGAAAACTTCTTATTCCATAGTGTTGCACATTCACATCGGCTTTCTTCCTTTTAAAAATTAGGTTCTTTTGTTATCCTGTGGGTATGATTTATTTCCATGCTCAGCTTTTGATCAATGTAAAACAAAGTGAGTACAGTGACTCTTCTTTCTACATGTCATCTTTTGCTTGACAAACAATAGAGATAAACTTATTAATAGTTTACTCACCAATTTTGGTTGTGATTTGATGTCTTAAGAACATCAATTAGTTGGAAAAAACACCAACACACAAGTTCATATGGCTATTTTCTAAGTCCACTTTCAGGGCCTTTAAGTGATTATAGTAGTATACTAGTTTCATGATATGCTCACAAATTCTACTAACACCATTGTAAATAATTTTATCCAACAAAGGAAGGTAATGTCCTTTCTCTACCTTATTGAACTTTATGAATTTGTTAAACATAGAGTCTATAAATGCCTTGGCATTTGAAGAGTCAACAATGTTTTTCTTAATGGTCTAATTTTTAATAAATATCATAACTATCAAGTAGACTTTATTAAAGTGTATCTGCTTTCATGAAGAGCCCTTTGCGCAATAGTAGAATTATTGTCTATTGTCAGCTTTTCTTCTCTCAATACCAAATCTAAGTTAGTGATTGATAGATATGATATCAATAACTTAGTCTAATTTTCACAATTGGTCCTATTCACGAATGTTAATTATATAGGTAACACAAATTGAAGAAATAACAAAATATGAAATTCATCATAAATTTTCAAGATCCATGTTTAACGTAGTCATGCTGTAATATTTTCTCATGAAATACAAACTATGCAATTGCAAGTAGTATTACATTATAAAAACCAATATTGATATGGTATTTAAAACTTTTAAGAACATAACTAACAATTTTAACATTCACATTATCGCCAAAAAAACAATATTACACCAATAGGGTGTGTGTGCGTATATCATAAACATAGCACTTCTCTTGATACAATTTCAACATCTTATTTCAATAAAATTTTATGCAATTGGTTCTATGATAGATGACTACACAATTACACAAAATTTCGTGACATAGCATATGTAACATAATTCCAACCTCAAACATATAAACATTCAAAATTCAGAAAATAATCAAACAACATAAATTTTTTTTGGAAAAAATAGATATTGTAGTCTAATATGCAAGAATCATATAATAAAATTTTTAGACCCAAAAAATATCAAAATAATATTTAAATAAATTGGATAAAAATTAAATAATTTTTAATTTTAAAAAAATTTAAAAAAGCACCCAAAAAATTTGACTCGAAAAGTGGAGCCAGACGCTGCTTGGACCATGGCAAGTGGCTGATGGCAAGTATGGCGCATGGGCCACACACTCCATCTGTGTGACCGAGTCACGTGACTTGCCTGTATTCCATCAGCCTTACTAAACTTTTGCAATTCGGGTATTGCAGACCTGATTTCGAACCTGGCTCAAACCGGTTCTCCAAATGTGCAATTTTAATGCAATTTTCATCAAATTCTTTTATGAGTTTCATTCCCCCATTTTTCTACACCTAACCCCCAACCAATTTGACAAAAAACTTAAAAATCATACTTCAGTTTCGGCCAACAAGCACCGAGCTGAACTGGAGAAAACTTTGTTTGAATTTCTCATACAGAAGAGCAATTCCAATCGGTTTTAGTTAAATTAATTTAGGGATTTTAAGCATTTTATCATTCTGAAGCAAAATATCAATCAATTTGAAAAAAATACAACAAATTAAATTGAATCTTGTCAAACAAACATGAGACCAAATGCCCGTGTCTCATTTCAAAATCTTCACTAAAAGATCCTATTTACAGATTAATTTTGTTCAAATTGATTCATGTGTTTTATAAATTATTATTTTTAGATGAAATCACAAATTAATTTAAATAATGTTGCTTCAAATAGTTCAAATTTGAGAATTCAATTTTTCAGAAAACTTAAATTAATTTAATTTGTAATTTCATCTCAAAATTAATAAAATTTGTAATTATATCATGCAAAAATTATCAACCTAGAAATGAAAAAATTATTCATGTAAAACCTGTAATATTTCTCACTATGAATTCATCAACAATTCCAACATACAAAATTGTTAAATAGAATTTTTGCACAAATTTAATCTTGTAACATAATAGAAAATTTTACTTTGATACCAATTGCAAGAATGAAACAACCAATAATCTAATCTTTAAAGTTAATTGCAAAGCATAAGATCTATGTAAAATAATTAAAATTAACGAACATATATTCCTGACAGAGGAAATATTCTGAACTGCACATTATGGGGTGAACTTGCCCACCAGTTGGAAAGGTACATGGCAGAGAATAGTGAAAGACAAATTGTTCTGATGCTATAGTTTGCTAAGATCAAAGAATGCAATGGTAGTTGCTCACTAAATTCACGATTTTTTTTTATTCATATTTTTCTGTCATTTTATCTTTCTATTGTTTAATTTTCATGTCCTCAGGTTCTTTTCATGTATCAAATTCAGTATATGCTACAAAGATGTTACTGGATGCTGAACTTCGAGAGGTTCTTGAATTCAAAGAGAAGTACATTCTTATATCATTTCACCATTACCATGGTTGAAAACCTGGATACTAGAAACTTTGTTTTGACTAATGTATTATGTTTTGATACTTATGTTTTTGCTTATGTCCACCTACTCATACCATGATTCTATATATACCATGTTTTTCGTAACTATGTTTCAAACTCAATATCTTATTTTGAAGTCCCATTCTGAATGTCAGGCTTGATAAAAGTGAAACCATGGCTATTATCCAAATCTCAAAATCAACTATTTCCTTAGCTGAAGAGTTGTTGTTGCTGATGCATCCAATGACTCTGTAAGAGATTAGTGAAGCCCAAATGGCAAGTTCCTTTTGGCAACAAGTATAAATTTAGTTATTAATGATGTTTCCATTGACATATACTTGATTTTATTTAAGCCATGCTACTGTGCAATTCTGGCCACCATTATGGATGTTGAAGATGAATGGGGTTGGTATTACGATTCTTGTAAGAGGTGCTCAAACAGATTTGATCCTGATGGAGATTTGTTTTTCTGTTGGAAATGCGACGAAATGTTTGATACTGCTGTTCCTGGGTTTGCACTATACTAAACTTGTTTGATTTTACGCATGATTTTAGATTGAAGTCGGCAACCACAATATTGTTTGTAATATTTCTGTTGCACTCTTTTCAACTGCAATTCTGCTTTCCTATATATGATTGTATTTTTCCACTTGCAATTTTACTAATAACACAATTGCAACTGTGATAATAATCACAACTTAGAGCCATGGTTTTACATACTATTTCTCCGAATAAGTGCGGAAGAACTTGCAAGAAAGAAATATTTTTCTTTAGGAAATGTAGATACTTCAAAATGATAAACGTAGAAGTGTCAGATATGTATCTAAGACGTGTTCATATATTAATTGTTTTAAAAATTATCATATCCTTGTATTCATATTATTGACATATCTTTGTAACTTTTTTATAATACAAGTACAAGGCACATATTAAAGTATTCAACGATAATGATTCAGCTTCTATTTTACTGTTTGATTGTGAAGTTGAAGAAACTTTACGAATTTAGGCTACTGATATGCACGATGATTAGGGTAACGTACATTTGTTAATTTATATGTGTGACATGATTTATTTTTCATGTAATGCTGATATGATTTAATGTTTCTGTTCGATGTCATAGGCTGGTGATAATGGACTTCACCCTCATATGCTCGACGAGTTGCTGGGTAGAATGTTCATCTTTAAGGTGTTCGTAAAAGAACAAGATTTGTTTAAATTTAGGAAGGTATTCACTGATCTTGGCATCACTGATGATAAGAAGAGAATAGAAGAAGGTTTGAGAATTTGAGGTGAAACCTAGGTAGTATTTTAGTGGATCATATGAAAATTTTAAAAAAAATTATTTAAATGATATTTACTATTTATGAATTTAATCATTTAATTACTAGGATAAGGTTGAGTATGATATTGATCCACCCTTTGTTGAAAGCAATGATATGGTCTCTTGCCTTCTATTGTTTTTTTTCTTGTCTTTCCTCTACTTTTCCTTATAAATCTCAAATATAACATTAGAATCAATTTTTTTTAATTATATTTTTGATCTCAATACAAAATTCAAAGATTGAATTGAATATAATGTCCAAGGGGGTTGAATTGTTCCATGAAGTTGTCATATGTTAATTTGATAGCTAAAAAAGTGGGTGGAAAAAGATGACAAAAGTGAATAGAAGACAAGGAAATAGATGAAATTGATGATTAACTTTCCTTTTTCTGATCTAAATGTTTAAATTTTTTTTCAAAAATCGTTTAACTAAGCAGAAAGGTGAATATTGAAAGATGAAATATAAATTCTCATTCTATTAATTTCCTTAATCAAAACTTTGTGAAGGTTATAACATAACCTTCATTTCTCTCTGCTTCCCTGTTTTAGTCTCATCCCAACATAAATTGATTTAGATGTAATTATTTGTTCTCTTTTCAACAGTCACAACTCTTTCCAATACTTACGAAAATTTTTTATGAGGATGGCAATAAAGACTTCGTCCATGTTATCAGGCATCAAATGAAATTCTTGCTATATGGTTGTGTAGACA
The DNA here is from genome assembly GCA_026873985.1 of Saraca asoca. Taxonomy (NCBI): domain Eukaryota; kingdom Viridiplantae; phylum Streptophyta; class Magnoliopsida; order Fabales; family Fabaceae; genus Saraca; species Saraca asoca. Next base: position 1,368 of record JANHAO010020086.1, on the reverse strand, counting down.
AAACTCTGCATTTCCCTCCAGCTTCAGGTGGCAGGAATAGCTGTTTGGTTGTTGTCGAGACAAAAAAGGATCCTATATGTAATGTTATTATTGTTAGACAAATACTCTAGTTTTTCTTGATATTTAACAAACTATTTAAACGTTTTTTGTAGTTTAAAAATCTATTCAAATATTTCTTAAAAGATAAAAAAATTTACACTTAAATCTAAATTTAAATTTCTTATCTATGAAATAATGAGAAAATATAATTATAGGGTTCAAATAAAATAATATGGGATAGTTTGAGTATTTGGTAATAAAAAATAGCTTTGAGTATTTGGTCACCTTAATATATCAATAGGTCCCATTTAGTCCTTCTCAAATACAACATTCCGCATTACAACATTTTTCACTTTTGGCAACAGCAAAAAACTGTTACCTAAAGTCTAAAAACTATTGCCTATAAGAATAGGCAATAGTTTTATAGGCAATAGTTTTTAGCCGTGCTCTTATCGAATATTATCTATTCTTTTAGAAAATGATTTTTTTGGAGTTTTTAGCAACCGATGATAAAATTGTTACCAATTTTTCAGTTATAGGCAATGATTTTTCTTGTTTTATTTGGCAACATTTTTGCATTGTTGCGAGAATAAACAATGATTAAAAATGTTGCTAATTCCATTAAAGGCAACATGTAAAAATTATTGCCAATTTAACAGGCAACACTTATCAACCATTGTCAGATGTAATAGGCAATAATTTCTTTATAGATAGGCAATGGTTTTTTCATTAATAAACAACACCTTGGTATAGAATAAGCAACGGATTGATTTACTATGTGAATCGATTCATGAAGAATTGTTTTAAAAAAAAAAATCACTGAAGGTTTAGAAATTTTTAGAAATTTTTGTGAATCAATTACTTAATTGATTCAAGAACTGAATCAATTTTAGAATCAATTCACAGTCTGAAGTTAGTTATTGTAACATCCATATATAGTCAATATGTCATATACATTCCATAAAAAAAAAAAATCCAATTGTTCTAATAGTCAATACATCAATTGTTTTGTCCCAAATTTGAAGAAATAAATCGAAAACAATAAGATAATTGTAAAGAGTATTAACTCTAAGTTCAATAGCTTAATAAAAATTTAAATTGAAAATCATATTCATTGAAGATTCTCATCATTAGCACCTACATCTAGCAAGTCATCATCACTTTGATTGCTTCTTCACCACCAACATTGTGCTGCATGCATAGATGTAAATAAAATTAAAGAATTACAAATGCATAATAAGAAACATTTCATTTAGTAATAAGAAGAAGCATCAATATAAACTCTTGAATTATTTTGGTTACATAAATCAATAATGGTTGATCCTAATA
>JANHAO010020085.1:0-12981 GCA_026873985.1 Saraca asoca | reverse complement strand
TATAATCCTCATTAGAAGGATACACCATTAGCCGTGAAAAAGTGATTTAGCCATTGTAACTCGGTCTAACAAGACCTTTGGAAAGCAAATAACAAAAGAGTAACGTGAACGTAGGGGCTGATACCTGGCTTTGGCCGAACCACGATAAGTCCTTGGTGTTATTGTTCTCTCCCTAATTTCTTCTCTAAACTTTTGCTACTCATCTTCACTCTTTCTCAAACATGTAGTCAGGGGTGTTGTACTAAGGAAACCAGTTGACAGAATTTTGGTGTCAACATTTTGGGGCTAGAAGGAGGGGCCCCCACTGCATACTCCAATTGTATTTTCTCATCTTCAATCTCCAAAAAGCCATATTGGAAGTGATGGCAAGAAGGAAAATCGTCGGGAATGCTGAGACTCCTGCTAGTCAACCAGAAGGCCAGACATAGCAGCAAGACATAATCATTTCTACGGTAGGCCCCGAAGCCGATGACATGCAGACTTAGGAACAGCGCCAAGAGGCCCTCGATAGGGGCCAAGAGGCTCTGGAGAGCACCTTAAAGGAACTGGCTAACATTGTCTGGACATTGCCTCAGGCACACACCCGAGGTGCACCAAGACAGAGAGAATCAGTCACCACTAAAGACGAGCGCCGTCGCTCGAAAATCCAACATAATCGTCATGCCAGGACAGAACGTCAGCAGACCCATTCACTTCATTCTTCAAGTTTGAGGTCGAGTTCTGAAGTCCATCGACTTTCGGAGAATGGAAAAAATGAAAGAAACGACAAGGAGTCGCATCAAAATGAAAGTTTGAAAGGAACTAACAGTGATGGGGAGTCAAATCAAAGCTCGACCGATTATGAACGTGGTCCAAAGCGGGGGACCTCAGATCGGTGTCATCACCAAAAGTAGAAGCAAAAGAACTGAAAGGCTTCTGATCATCAACTAAACCCCCAAGAGAATTACTTCAGAGAATGGAAAGACTGAAGAAGAATTCCACCTCCCAAGAGAAGCATGAATCTCACGAAGGGAGAACCCCCCTCTCTCACCAAATTGAGACGAAACCTCTCCTCCGTAGGTTCAAATTTCCAAACATCCCCCTGTACAATGGGAATAGCGATCCTCATAATCACTTGGATGCTTTCAACATCCAGATGGATTTACAAACTTCCAACCCATTGGTGAAGTGTCGAGTCTTCCCGGCAACCCTCGGGGAGATACCGCTAACCTGGTTCAAAAGTCTCCCAGCCCGCAGTGTAAAAAGCTGTGATGAATGTCAAACTCAATTCCTTGACCAATACATGGTGCTAAAAAGGAAGCTCACCCCTTCTTGCCACTTGGCCACAGTTTTCCAACAAAGAGATGAATCGCTCAAGGATTACATTATGAGGTTCCGATAGGAAGTCAAAAACATTGACAACCCGTCGGACGAGAGTGTCCTTACAGTGATCTCTGTCGGGCTTTGAAAAGATGGGAAGCTATATGAAGACATATAAAAGTCCCCTATCAAAAGTCTAGGCAAATTCTACGAATGGGCCACAAAGGAGGTCCGTTGGGAAGAAACTTTTGGCCCTAAGAAGCTGAAAAAGAGAGATGATGGGGAAACCCCCAGAGGGAGGAAAAGGAATGAGAACAAGAACAATAAGAGAGGTCGAGAGGATGGCCCAAGGGGACAAGTCACAAAGAAGGTCCGAGCCAAGCCTTATCAGCCTCCACTTTGCTACAAGACTTACACCACCTTATCAGACGCTCCCGATAGAATTTACGCTACGGAAAGAGAGAACGAGGACTTTGGATGGCCTAGGCGCATCAGGACCCCCGTTGATAAAAGAAATTGAAGCAAATTTTGCACCTATCACAGTGAGGTCGAGCATAATACATTAGATTGTTAGGCGCTAAAAGATGCCATTGAAGACGTAATCAAAAGAGGACATTTAGGAGAATATGTGGCAGGAGCCCCGGGACAGAGATTCCCGCACCACCGGCAACATACATCACGGCGCCATCGAACCCCTGAGAACGAAGGGGCACCCTCTGTGAGGATGATATTCACTATTCATGGTGGGCCCCACCCCGGCGGCATGACGAATCGATCGTGTAGTCGTTATGTTCGAGATGCAGGTCGTGTCTTCCTTGCCAGCCATAAACAAAATGACAGGCCTGCCAAAAAGGCTAAGGCTATCATGAATGACATCATGTTCACCAAAGAAGACACAACGGGAGTGCGCTACCCGCATAATGATGCCATCGTCATACGGGCGAGGATAGCCAATGTGGAGGTAAGGAGAATAATGCTATATACCAGAAGGTCTGTAAACGTGATGTATAAGGCATGCTTCGATCAGATGGGCATGGGGACAAGACAGACTAATCCATCACCAGCCCCCTTTATGGATTCATCGGGGATGGGATACTTCCGATAGGGCAAATTAAGCTCCTGTTCACCATAGGAGACCCGAACCGTCAGGCCACTGTCATGACAGATTTCTTGATTATTGATTGCCCTTCGGCATACAACGTGGTACTAGGATGACTCACCATGAACGAGCTTGATATGATAGTGTTAACCAAGATGCTCATCGTAAAGTTTCCTACCCCAGGCGGAATGGGGTGTGTCCGAGGAGAACAACAGGTAGCCCGCCATTGTTACAAAGAAGCGGTCAAACTCGGGGTGCAAAAAAGAAAGGTGGACATGGTCTGCGATGGCTAGTCTCGCCTGATGAGTGAAAAAGGAGTCGCTTACGACCTTGACCCCTGAGATATGGACGCGGGACAATCCACTGGACCAACTGAAGATCTAGAAGAAGTACAGATAAGTGAGAAAGATAAGGAAAGGTGCTTGAAAGTGGGAAAATGACTACCGTCCCATGTAAAAACATAGCTGGCAGATTTCCTTTGGGCAAACGTGGATATTTTCGCTTAGAACCACGAGGATATGGAAGGCATTGACTCAAAGATAATATCCCACTCACTAAACATCAACCCTCTGGCCAAGCCTGTCTGTAAAAAATGGAGGCTAATGACCATCGAACGCCACACGGCACTCAAAGAAGAGGTGGACAAACTTCTGGCCAACAAATTCATTAGGGAGGCACGATATCCCACCTAGGTAGCTAATCCAGTCCTCGTCAAGAAAAAGAATGGGAAGTGGAGGACATGTATCAATTTTACAGATCTAAATCGAGCTTGTCCAAAAGATAATTTTCCCCTATCGAGGATGGACCGGCTTGTCGACGCAACTGTAGGACACAAGCTCCTAAGCTTCATGGATGCTTACTCAGGGTATAATTAGATTCCAATGGATGAACGGGATGAAGAACACACCTCATTTGTCACTGATCGAGGATTGTATTGCTATAAAATGATACCCTTCGGACTCAAAAATGGGGGGGCGACATACCAGCGACTAGTGAACAAGATGTTCTAGGGGCAAATCGATAAGACAATGAAAGTTTATATGGATGACATGCTTGTGAAATCTAAGCAGCTCGTTGATCACATCCATGACTTGGATGAAATGTTTCAGATCCTGAGAAGATATCGGATGAAGCTAAACCCCCTCAAATGCGCCTTTGGCGTAGCCTCGGGAAAATTCCTCAGCTTCATGGTCAATAACCAAGGGATCAAGGGCAACCCAGAAAAAATCAAAGCCCTTCTCGACATGCGCTCTCCCACTAGCCCCAAAGATGTCCAAAGCCTAAACGACCAAGTCACTGCCCTAAGCCGATTCATCTCGAAAGCCTCTGATAAATGCATCCTTTTCTTCGACGTCCTTAAAAAGGCCAAAAGGTTTGAATGGGCCGCAGAGTGCGAGGACGCGATTGGGAACCTTAAAGATTATCTCGGCCAAGTGCCTCTCCTTTCCAAACTGAAAGAAGGAGAAAGGATGACTATTTATCTTGGGGTATGACAATACACCCTAAGTGTGGCATTGACGCGAGAAGAAGGGGGGATTCAGCTTCCCATATACTACATAAGCAAGAAGCTATTGGATGTAGAGACAAGATACTCCCCTATGGAGAAACTTGCAAATTCCCTAGTCGTAGCCTCGAGGAAGTTGTGACCATATTTTCAGGCCCACAGCATCAGAGTTCTTACGCAATATCCTTTGAGGCAAATTTTGTAGAAGACTGATGCCTCTAGGCGACTGCTTAAATGGGCAACAGTGCTCACCCAGTTCAATATTGAATATAAGCCCAGATTGGCTATCAAAGGGCAGGCACTGGCAGATTTTATTGCCAAGTTCACAGGACCTATAGGGGAAGAGGCAGAGGTCTACGAGGCCCCCTGTTAGGAACTATTCATCGATGGGTCGTCCAACAACAAAAGGTCTGCCACAGGGATACTTCTTGTTAGTCCAGAAGGACATAGAGTCTTCAGCATCGTAAGGTTTGAATTCCAGGCCATGAACAATGAGGCCGAATATGAGGCCCTACTGGCAGGACTACATTTGGCTAAGGTGGTGCAAGTGGAAAAACTACAGATATACAGTGATTCGTAGCTCATCGTCGGTCAAACAAGGGGCGAGTACCAAACCCGTGAACCCAGGATGGCGTAGTATCTTTGAAAGGTTTGAGAATTACTGGAATCCTTCTTAGAATGCTCATGCTGATGCTTTGGCTCGGTTACCCACAATGAACGAGCCAGATCCCGCAGAATCAATCCCGGTAGAGCATCTTTTATCCTAGAGCATTGAACAATAAGAAGAAATCAAAGTGATCATAGACAAATCTAACTCTTGGATGAGCCCCATCATTAACTTCCTAAAAAATGAGATCTTACCAGAAGATAAAGTCGAAGAGTGATGCCTACGGGCATGAGTGACAAGGTATTGTATTTGTGATGACGTCCTTTACAAAAAAGGATTTTCAACTCCCCTCCTGAGGTACGTTGACAGAGTAGATGGCGGCACTGTTCTAAAAGAGATTCATGCGGAACATTGTGGAAACCATGCTAGGGGGCTGACATTTGCCTAAAAAGCCCTACGACAGGGGTTCTATTGGCCAACCATAAAGTAGGATGCAATAAATCTCATCAAGAAATGTGACAAGTGCTAGAGATTCACGAAAGTGCCCCAGGTTGCCCCAGCTTATTTGAAGCAAATGGTAAGCCCATGGCCATTCGCTATTTAGGGAATCGACTTGATTGGGCCACTCTTGAAAGCACAAGGAAACTTTAAATATGCTATAGTGGTCGTGGACTATTTTACAAAGTGGGCTGAGGCAAAAGAACTAGCTGAATCTCATCTTCCTAGGTCTTAAGCTTTGTCTGGAGTAACATCATCTATAGGTATGGGGTCCCCCAACAGATCGTCACCGATAATGGAACCTAGTTCACAAGCGAACAATTTGTTGAGTTTTGCAGCGATTTTGGAATTGTTAAGAGTTTTACATCCGTGGATCACCCACAGAGTAATGGGCAAGTAGAGGCCGTCAATAAAATCATTAAGAAAATTTTAAAAACCAGACTAGAGGCAAGAAAGGGAGCATGGGCTGACGAGTTGCAAACAGTATTATGGGCATACCAAACAACTCCCTGCAGTTCAACAGGGGAAACCCCCTTCTCGATGATGTACGGATGCGAGGCAATGATTCCTGCGAAATTTGAAGTCGCGACACAATGAAGAATTACCTTTGAACCAGGGGAAAATGACCAACTGCTCACTGCAAGCCTGGACCTTATGGAGGAAGAAAGAGATAAAGCTAGCCTCAGGATTGTTGCACGACAATAGCACATCACGAGATATTACAACTGAAGAGTGCAATCCTGAAGGTTTAACCCAGGTGATCTCGTTCTATGCCTCGTCCTACCAGGGGCACGTAAACCTAGCGAAGGGACCCTAGGACCAAATTGGGAGGGGCCATACTTGATAAAAAGAGTCGTGAGCAATGGCGCCTATTACTTAGCTGATAAAAACGGAGAAGAACTCCCCCGTGCCTAGAACGCCAAGCATCTGCGCCGATACTACCAATAAAAGTCAAAAATTTTAACTGTATAAAACATTATGTACTCCCTACACAATGTAATTTCAGAAGGAATAATAAAGTCTGATGCATTACAAGGAAACAATAAAGATGAACTCATAAAAAAGAGAACCATACGAATGAATTGCCAGAATTTCATAAAGATAGTTACAGACCCAAAAAAAAAAACTAAGGAGTAGGATTCTCAGGTAAGTCAGAAGTAGGCTTGTCAGGAACCTCGAAGGGTGAAGGGGCAATCTCTTCTGATGGAACTTCCATCTCCGCACCTCGTTCCTCGTCCGAAGAATCATTCTCAAGGGCATCCCTCTTGAAAGACTCAATGGCCTCCACGGCCTATGGCCCAAAGAACGAAAGATCTATCTCCGAGTGTCTCTCCCATAAGGTAAAAAGGAAGTCCTTGCAAGTTTGCTACCTTAACTCCCTAGCAACAATGACAACCCACAAACACATCTCAGTCTTTGCAAGACGAAGCTCTTTCCTCACCTCGTCTAGCTCCTTTTTGGTAGTTTCGGCCCCATGGCGTGCAATGTCCGCCCGTTGTACTGCATCCTCAGCAGTTTCGTTGGCTATTTGAAGGCGCTTGTTCACATCGTCTAACTCTATTTTGACCTTCTTCAAGTCTATCGAAACATGCTCGGATATCTCTTCAGTGATTTCATGATGCTGTACCTCATCCGTGAGCTTAGCCTCCATCTCCCTGATCCTCTCACACAACTCCTGGTTCTCAGCAACAGAAGCCACAAAGTCATCCGCAAGCAATGATTCCCTATCTTCTTGAGCTCGAGCTAACTCCTCAATCTTCAGGAGCATCAAGACATTCTGTAAAAAAAAAAAAAGAGAAAGAAGAGAGGGGGTGGGAGGAAGGAAAAGATCAGGCAAAGGCATTAGTCACAAACTGTAAAATAACCAACTAAGGTAAGAAGCAGTAGAATAAAGCTTACCATAAGGTCGTGACGAGTGTCATAATCCGTGAGCCTCCCTATAGTACAATCTCAGGCCTCCAACACCCTGACCTTTTGCTTTGGCCCAAGGATTATGCTCATGCTTTAAACTAAAGTCAAAGCGTACTCCTCAGTCAGGGATCCGGCCTCCGCTAGACAAGGAATGGGTTCACCTTTGTCACTATGAGATGATGCCTTCTTTCTACCTTTCTTAGCCTTTCTCCTCTTAGAAGCAGCACCAGGCGGGATAGGGGTCTCGGTAACGTCTGCTGCTTCAGATCGAGGTGGCGATGACATCCCTCGGGAAGTGACCATAGATGATGGTGACAACTCAGCAATCTCTGGATCCGTGCTATCAGGGACGGGAACTTTGTTTGTGGGGAGAGGACGAGAATCCACCACAGGAACTGTGAGATGTCACTTGCACTACGAGATGGAGCAGCTTTCCAAATAAGGTCCATGATGTTGTCGTAATCATCAAAATTGGCGGGTCGGGCCTCAGACATTCGTCGAATTCTGATCTCCTCTGTGACTTTGATGTTCAAAAGAGGTGCAAGTCTGTACAGGCAAAGTCGAGATTTGTTGAATTGGAAGTCATTCTTGAAACCACTCGCCAACCTGAGGCAGTTCAAAACCCCGAGCTCTCTAGCCCCCAAGGTAGGAGTCTTACCGGTCCCAGTTGCCAAGAAGAAAGAAAAAGGATGTTAGTAATACAAGACAAGAGATAGACAGATCGAAAAATGCATCACTTTATGTGACTACTATCAGCTAACTTACCCGGAGAAAGAACGATATCAAAATTCTTAAGATATCATAATGAAGGGTAGGATACGTAGAACTAACGAAATTTGTAAGGGCCTACATTGGATTTGCCTATTACAGGCCCCTTTGGTAGAATATCTTTATGCGGTGTCCTTCTGGCCGTAAGATAGTACAATCCGTCCGACGCGTTCACACGTCTTAGATCGTAGAGGTAGCATAGGGTCTCGGGGGACGACGGCGGTAGGTGATTGCCCAGATAGATTAAAGCAAACGAAATCAGCGACGCATATGAATTTGGGGTGAGTTGGAATGGGCATAGTTTTATTTTGTCTAAGAAATCAACAATAAAAGAGGAACGGGGAACCTAAAGCCGGCTGTAAAGTGCAGCAAACTCAGGGTGATGAAACCTTTAGGAGGATGTGTAGTGTGATTGTTCGCCACAGGAAATATGGCTACATCCTCTGGGCAACTGATGAGAATGAACCGCGAGTTGAACGTCCCGCCATTGCATTGTAGATGCATGGAATTTGAAAACACGACGATCACAGGATTCCCTCATTGCAACGCCAGAACCCTCTAAAGGTCCTTGACGAGCCACGAATGGTGAAACCTCACCCCCTTCATTAAGTGCCACCTCTCCAGTAGATCGCACCCCCGTCATCTCTAAAATCACTTCCATCTCCTAGTCATCGTCCCCTATTTAGCGACAGCGTTGCACATGACCTACTTCCATCTACAAAGGAGGAAAGTCAGTCAGGCCACTACGAGCAAGCTACACCAAAACTAAAAAGCCTAAGACCCCCGTGGATCACAGGCCATGCGCAACCCGAGCCACCTCAGAAACTACCTAAAACCACACTAGGAGAAGGGAGAAGAAAGAGAAGAGGATAGTCCCGAGCTACATGATCAAGGCCCAACAAGAAATACCAGGTAACCCCAAGGATAACTAACAAACCAATCCCATTAAACTAAGAAAAATAGAATCCCAGAGAAACAAACTAACAAGTCGAACCCACCTAACTAATTAGAGAAAAAATCCCTAAGAACTGGAAAGACAAGAAGAATGGACAGGGACTTGCCGTAATTCCTTTGAGCACGGAGGCCCGGTCGAAATACATTTGCAGCTTCGACAAGGAAAATCCCAGAATCAGAAAAGAAGACTAGAAAGCAGCCAGAGACTAAGCAGAACAAGCTAGGAATGAGAGAAGGAAAATTTTCAAATGAGAAAGGACGAAGGAGTTCTTCTGTTATAAAAAAGGAAATGGCCCTATCATCGGATCAAAAAGGCTGATGGCTACCCATGATCCAACAGCTGGGGGGATACGAAAATCAATAAATGATGGTACAAAAAATCACACAGAAACTCGAAAGCCATAATTACCTGCCGTCATAGAAAAATGAAAAGTTGCACGTGCAGAACAAGCAGATGAATCAGGTAGCTCAAACGACCATCGTACACAAAAAGATCGGAGGGCTCGAAAAATGATCTCACGTCCAAGTAATACGTAAAAAGCATAGAATTCTTGAGTGAGCCAAGTTCAAGTAATGTGCTTGCCCCGCACAAAATTCTTGCACAGAACGACCTTGTGTCCAAGTAATGTGCCGGCTGCACAGAAGTCTTGCACGTGTCCGGGGCTCGAAAAATGATCTCGTGTCCAAGTAATACGCAAAAAGCATAGAATTCTTGCGTGAGCCGTGTTCAAGTAATGTGCTTTCCTCACACAGAATTCATGCATGGAACGGCCTTGGGTCCAAGTAATGTGACGATCGCACAGAATTCTTGCGCATGTCGTGGGCTCGAAAAATGATCTCACATCCAAGTAATATGCAAAAAGTGTAGAATTCTTGTGCAAGCCATGTTCAAGTAATGTGCTTGCCCTGCACAGAATTCTTGCACGGAACGACCTTGCATCCAAGTAATGTGCCAATAGCACAAAATTCTTATGCATGTCACAGGCTTGAAAAATGATCTCGCGTCTAAGTAATACATAAAAAGCGTAGAATTCTTGTGCGAGACGCATTCAAGTAATGTGCTTGCCCTGCACAGAATTCTTACGTGGAATGACCTTACATCCAAGTAATGTACCGACTGCACAGAATTCTTGCGCAGGTCGCGAGCTCGAAAAATGATCTTGCGTCCAAGTAATACATAGAAAGCGTAGAATTCTTGCACGAGCCGCGTTCAAGTAATGTGATGAGCAAAAAGCATAGAATTATTGCATGTAGTAAGTTTGGGACCTCGCGCACATACAAAGTTCCCACTAGACAAAAGATTCCCTCAAACACTAATCTATGTCAAAGGATTTGACAGTCCGACCCTCTTAGCAAAATTCGAAGCCAGAAGCAAAAGCTGAGACGTAACTCTCACCTCACGAGGCAAGCCGAGAGTTGGGGGGCTTATGTTATGGGCGTTATTAGGATATGAGGTTCAAAAAGGACGACATCTAGGGGAGTATAATCAAATGAAGAAAGGATCTAGGGTAGAATTCAACTCCGCCAAAAAGAAATCATGATCACCAAAAGAGGGCCACGAAGTCCCGCTATGCCACGAGGCCTCGCTATACCACGGGACCTAAGAGATGAAGGGTTATGATCGTGCCGACCAAGACCAATAAGCAACCAAACGAGAATGAAGGTAGCGACACTGGGACCTCGACTCGTGATCTCCCCTTTATACCATCACTAGCAAGACGATCCTACAAAGTCTAGTCAACAGCCTGAAATGCACCAGAAGAGTTGATAGCTCAGGCATCAAGCAATACACATCAGCTTCCCAGAAATCCGACAATGATTTGCCCAGTATTAATTGTCTGATGGCAAGCATTTAATGCTAAGAACGGTGAAGGTGATCATTTTGTCGATTAAGAAGATTACTCTTATAACCCTCTCCCTCACTATAAATAGAAGGGAAGGGACCATAGGAAAAAAGAAGAGAAAAATATATAGAAAACCCCATTAGTGAAAGAAAGCCTCCTGTAGCTATAATCCTCATTCGAAGGACACACCATTAGCCGTGAAAAAGTGATTTAGCCATTGTAACTTGGTCTAATAAGACCATTGGAAAGCAAATAACAAAAGAGTAACATGGACGTAGGGGCCGATACCTGGCTTTGGCTGAACCACGATAAGTCCTCAGTGTGATTGTTCTCTCCCTAATTTCTTTTCTAAACTTTTGCTACTCATCTTCACTCTTTCTCAAACATGCAGTCAGGGGTGTCATACTAAGGAAACCAATTGACCAGATTTTGGTGTCAACACCTACAAAAACAAGACCTAAAAAATTGAAAGCAAAGCACATCATTTTGGAGGAAGATGAAATCCCAAAGGCAGAATTGAAACCTCTTTCCCCTAATCTGAAGCTGTACGAGAAAAGAAGGAAGATTTGACATGTTAAACACTATGTGGTGGGGGAACCAATTGAAAAGAGAGCCACTTACACTCTCTCTGAGCTCCCTTTAGTCAAATAAGGCACCAAAGGAGTCGAGCTCATGACTTAAAATGAGTGCTTCTTAGGAGGTAACCCAAGTTTATTTTTGCAGTATTTAGTTTTTACATTTGTTTTGCTTCTTTCCTTTTAGTTCTTAGTTCAATTTTCTTTTTCTATTCATGGTTCTTAATATTTGTGAGCTTATTGGAAGTGTGAGTTATAGGACTATTTCCTTGTGCCAAGTACCCTTTGAGGGAAGGATGGATGCAGAAGTCACCTAAAAAATTTCAAGCAAGAACGAGGTCATTAACATAGAACATGGCCAAGGTGTGTCCCAAGACACAATTATGTTCCATGCAAGCTTCCAAACCCAGAAGTTGCAACATCAAACACAGCTAGGGTGTGTCCTAAGACACAGCCGGGTTCCATGCAGAATTCAAAAAAAATTTCAAAAAAAAATTAAAAAAAATGAAATTTTCAGATTGGGCAGCACCGAACATGTCCTAGCCGTGTCACAGACCATGACCGTGTTTCCAGCTTAAAACTCTCCATAGTTACCCTAAATTGATGAACACAGCTAGATCCTGCCACACTTCTCTAATGCCATTTCATCTCCTCTACAGTTGTGCTCCACCTCTCTCATGGTCGTGCTGCATCTCTAATTAACCACTACAATTTCTGGTGTGATACTATAGTCTCGGCCATCCCTCACCGCTAGCCTCCAAGATTTCTCCATAACTTATTTGGATTACCTCTTAGGGGCCCTAGAACTATTCCCTCCATTTTTCAATCACATATATTTTGGGACTCAATTGCCATTAGAGGGCAGTATAGGGCTTCCCAATCAAAAGCCTCGTCCATTTGCAACCTCTATTTTAGATATATTCAACAAGTGCTATCACACACTATTTTTGGAAGAGTTGAAAGTGATGGGGTTGTAAGTTAGCGAGAGCTATATTTTCTATGGTCAATGATAAATAATAATCAAGTAGACACTGGGGCATTCATGGCGTAGCAAATGAAAAAAGTGGGTAATGCATTATATGGTAAAGTAGTAACAGGAGGCCTAATGATAGCCATTGCTCATGGTTTAGGATTAGACCAACAACTTGCAGATTTGTAGCCATTACTAGGAAACTCAAGGATTGACTTAGAATCCTGCCTACATATGAAAGTCAAAGTCAGAAGAGGATCCGAGTATTGGCTACATTTCAGAGGAAGAGAACTTTTTCCCCTCCCAAACCCTAAAGATACCACAGTGATTAATGAAGCCAATTGGAGCTACCTAGTTGAAGGGGACTTTGAAGATAAAGATCATGATGAAGAAGCAGAGCACCCACCATTCCCACAACTACCATAGTTGCCCCCAGCTCAGTAGCCTCACATGGAAGGTCCCTCATATGTTCCACCAGATGATTATGAGCAACTATACATGCAACTCAATAGGTTTGAAGATAGAATGCAAAATATGGAAGTAATGATGGGATCCATGCAGCACATGATCCAAAGTATGTACAACTGGCACCTGGAACACAACTTCCCACCACCACCTTCACTTGAAGACCAGTGATTTGGTAAGTTTCTATCCCTTCCTTTGAGTTCTTTTCTTTTATATCTACATTAGGGACAATGTAGAATTTAAGTATGGGGAGGTAGTTACTTTCTTTTCTCTTGGTTTATGCCATGTAAATTTTCTTTTCTTTTTCTTTTGAGTCATAGTTCATGCCAAAAAAAAACACAAAAATTAACAACTCTCTCAATAAGCTGATGTGGTAATAATTAGTTTTAGGCTTATGAAAGCTAGATTTGAGATAGATTTTGAATAGGTATTTTTGACTTAGTCTTTCTTTCCTAAAATTGAACCTTAGGCTTCTTAAAAATATTTT
>JANHAO010020084.1:0-12977 GCA_026873985.1 Saraca asoca | reverse complement strand
TCCTCAGTATATTTCTGAAAAAATAAATAAATTTCTTTAGTACACGGTATATTGCAAAGAATTTTTCTTCCAAACAAGCACTAAGCAGCTGCGGGTCAAACAACTCCAAGCCAAAAGCTGGGTCTCAAAGAACGCTTCCTATAGCAATAAAAACATGAAAAGTTGATATATAGCATCCAAATTTGAGTTTAAAAACTCAAGATATGCAAAAAGAAAGCGATAGAAACCTTGAGAGAATTAAGCTGTGGAGCAAATGGACCAACATCAGCTCATGTAATTGAAATTGATGGAGTCCCATAAAATTTGATATTTATCACGCAGATGAATCTCATTATTTCATATATAAAATTTTTGTGTCAATTCTGATTCTATGTTGTGATTATAAACACAATAGTGAATACTAAAATTATAAGCAAATGTAAAATATATATATATGATTTTTACAGAATAAAATTATAAATAATAGTATTATAGTTAGATATCCTAATGTAAAACTATAATATCAATAAAAAGATTTGAAAGCCCTTTAAACTTCCAAAATAAATATGAACAGACTCCATCAAATTTGACAAGACTAAATTTTCTACAATGATTTGTACAATCTTTAAATTAATATAGAAAATGTAGAACTATGAAGTCCAAATTCTAATAGAAGACAAAAATAAATCAATATTATTTTACTGATGTAAAATTATTCTTTCGCATACTGTGATAGTCTTGGATGAAGGAAACAACTAGCAAATTATGTAGGAACACATACAACACATTAACTGACTAAACCCAGAAAAGGATTAAAAGAAAATATTGAAATATTGAATAGAGATACAAAGATTTGTTCCCAAGAGAAGAATTAGACTAGGAAATTCTTTTGGGTGTGCATTTGGTCGGATAAGAACCAAAAACATTTTCATCGCGTCTATAGAACATGTAAATATGTAATAATTTATAGTTACCTTAAGATTATAGAAAATATTTTATTTGTATAATATTACATTAAACAATCTAATTGATTTAATCAATCAGTCCAATATTCGGAATGCTTAACAGGTTGGGTCAAATCTTAAACTTGCCTTTGCAATGACTCGAATTGGACCGGTGATAAGAGGGGAAAACTTGGAAACCTGCAAGACCTGGTCACCCCGGTTCAAATCCAGACTAACCCTTGGCTTGCGAAATTAATTAAATACAAGTTGACAATTTAAGGAAATCAAACTCCTTTCAACAATTTAACTAATCTGAACTTGATCTGTGTCGAGTCTGATTTTAAAACACTAATATAAGGATTATTTAATGAAAAATAATATCTGCTAGAAATTTTCTCTCACAATTAAAATATAATATATTATTTCATTAATTATAAAATATATAAGTAATATAAGAATTCTTTATTTATAAATAAGTAAATAAAATTTTCCTATTAAAGATGATAAAAAAAAAAACAATCCTAAATGAATAGTTAGCGTTTGCTAAAAAAGATCAATGAACTTACTCCGCTGACGTACTTGGATTTTCAGAGCAGCTAGAAGAATTAATTGAAGCTTCCACAGAACGCTAGGAAATTAGAGTAAAGATGAATCATAAACTATGAGATACGGATATTGGTATGTGGATATGAAAATTATATATATGTATATATTAACATTTGAAAAATAGAAATATATATTTATTATGAGTGCAAAAAATAATATTAATCAATAATATCTTTTATCATTATCAACAAAAATGAATAAATTGATGATATATTAATAGTTTGATATTTAATTAATATCAAACTTTAAACAAATTGATTAGTTTTTATTTCTTTCCCTCAAATATCATGGCTGCTTCTTTTATTTTTTTAAAAGAAATCTGTTTTGAAAAAAATCGAATTCAGAATTGATAGAAATTGCATCAAATGAAAATGGATCTGTATCATATTTTATGTAAATCTTGAAGAATTGATGTTGTATTCAAAATTTGAAATCAAAAAAAAAAAAAATCACTTCTTTAATAATAAAAGTATCCAAGTAATTATCGAAATCTGATATTACTGTGATACCAATATTTTATCATTATAGGCGAATTTGTGCTTCAATGATCACAATCATATTTCGAAACAAACTGGGTTGAGCATTTGTCAGCTTGACGAGTAGTTCGGTATGAGTATCACCCGTAAAAAAGAGAAATAAGATGCAGAATGCAAATTGAATTGAAGTCCGGAAAAGAAATTCTCACCAAAGTCGAGCACAAAATTACGAAAGAACATAGATTTGGTTTTATTTGGCTAGAGTTAGGTTGTAGTCCCAATGAATTTATAGAGAAGCGTGTGTTGTAATTTTAGCTCAAAATCTAAATATAAATAAAACTTGGACTCATTTGTTGAACTTTTTCTTTAGACAACTCATTCATTGATTTCTTCATTTCCTTTACAACATGAGACATTAATGAAAGTCAACTCAATGCCTCATGCGGCTTCCTTGGGATACATATCTCGGAAACTTCCACCTTTTCCAATGAGAATTGGCACTTGACAGCTACAAATAATTACAAAATGACTTCACTTTAAAAGAATTTAGATTTAGATTCTTTAACTTTATCTTATTGTTTTTTTAATAATGATAGAAGAAAAACAAGTCATTTAAAATATATGTTAATATTTCGAATTTGAACTTAAAATATAAAAAAAAGCCTTAAATTTAATATCAATATCATTATATTACTAGAGATATATTGTTAACTTTACTAAGGTCTTATTAACTCAAATGTAATATCGATGTTATTAAATTATTAAGAATATGATATTTATTATGGTCTTATTAATATTAATTTAAAAGAGAAAAAAACACAATATTAATGTGTTAAAATGTGTGTGTCGACTATTATTATTATTATTATTATTACTACGGAGCGAAGATTAATTGTTTGCCCTTCTTCAAAGCTTGGGTTTGGGCTTTTAGTGGGTGAACAGGCCTGATAATTGTAGCATCTGCGGAAACAGCCCCCATTTCCTCGTCTGATATTCCAACTCCTACCCTTGACCTTTTTCTGTACACCAACATGACATGTAAAAATGTTATACTCGCAGTGCTGTCAAGGGGACAAAATTTGTGAAATTGAATGACAGGAGGTTAAAAATAAAAGTACACTCTAAAAATAATTATCCTATTTTATGAAATAATATATATATTTTAGCTCATGAAACATTTTTTTAATCAAGCAAAAAGTCTCAAAAATAGTATGAGTACACAATAATCAACACATTTAGAATTTGTATTCACATGGCCATTAGAAGCGACGACGTACTCAGGACCCAAAAATTGGTGGGATGCTTAAATATATAATAAAAACTTAAAATTATAATATATTATTATAATTAATATATAAATTTTAAATTATAATATATGTCAAATTTTATATATCAAAATTTTGAAAAAAAATACATTATTATATTATATAATTGTTCATGATGTGATTTTATATTTCAAAATCATCTTATAATCTATTCATTATTAATGATATTAAATATATTTGTAATATATGTTATTAAACTGTCATTCATTCATATATCTTTTATGTAATTATTAATTATTAATTGATTATTTACAGTATTCGTTAAAAATATATTCTTTTGTTGTAGACATATATAAAATTAAGGTTAAACAGTCATTAAGAATTCTTCATTTTTATTTGGAAAAAATTAAAATCTACAATTAATCATATCAGGTCCTATTAGTTTTGAATGAATTTATTATATATGTTATTTTATAGTTAATATTTTTTTTCAATAATCATAACAAGATAGATAAACTAAAAAAATATTATCAAACTCAATTAAAAACAGTGAACTCTTATGATTTGTATTGATTTTGCATTTTAATATATTAGTTAAAGAAACAATTAATGTGTTTCTCAATATAGATAAAATTTGAATCTCAATGGGGGCATTAAGACAGTGAGAATATATTTATATACTTTGATCATAATACGTGTTTTTATTCTCATTCGATAGAAAGAAATCAATTATCAATTACCATATTTGCTGTCCATATATAAATTTTATGGAAGTCATATATTGGAAATTGTATTTTACAATTTTCAAGACACTGGAAATTGTAATTGACTTCATTTTATTAGATGAAAATAAGAATATGTGTTATGTTTGAAGTATATAAATATTTCTCTTAGATAATAATAATAATAATAACACATGAAATTTTAGGAAGATCAATGAGATCACCAGTTAACACTAAAATACACATAGCTTTGGCACTTATTAGAAGCATTTTGGTTGCATCTATGATTGCATACTTGCATGAAACGATAGTTGGGAATGCGATCATCTAGGAAGCACATGATAGAAGACTAGTCGATCATTTCAGATAAGACAGAACTGCAGCACTCATCAAAGAAAACTTTTATTGGCAAAGTTGGAATGAGATGTCATCCAACACATTTATATATGTTGAACTTGTCATTAAACTAAGTTCACTAGTTAAAACTCAGACTTGTACCTACCTTTGTCAAAATTCCGGCTAATCTTTGGGAAGATGTAAGCATGATTTTGTCCTTGGACTATCTTGTACTTCACATCAAAAGGATTACATCATGGGAGTTGTAGATAGATTCTCCAAGATGACACACTTTATTTTGTGTCAAATGACCAACAATGCACTTTACATTGCTGAATTATACTTTAGAGAAATTGTTTGCTTTCACAGGATCCCAAAGATTATCACATTGAACAGTGCCATCAAGTTCTTGAGTCAATTTTAAAGAATTTTATGGAAGAAAATAGGTATAAAGCTTCAATTCAGCACTGAGTCACCCCCAAAATGACTGCCAAACTAAGCCCATCAACTGAATACCGGGAATCTCTTGCAAAGCCTTGTTGAAAAGAATCTTCAACAGTGAGATCTTATACTTGTCCAGGTGGAATTCGTTTACAATAATTCCACAAACCAAGCTATTGGAAAGTGTCATTTCGAAGTAGTTTATGGAACTGATCTTTTAGTCCCTTAGATCTCTCACCTATCTCTTATGGAACTGACCTCTCAGTCCCTTGGTTCTCTCACCTATCTCAACTATGCCTTCGTTCAATTCTAATATTAGCGATAATGCCAAATGTTAATCATCTTATTACAGAGAAGACATCTAGACTCGAGGATGAGTCTCTTCCAACCCAAGGAGAATGGCTTGGAATGCAGTAGTTATGACTGAATTGACCCAACAGAAACAGAGTACTCTCTGATATTTATATTCTGTTCTTCATGTTTCTAGAGAGCTCTTAGGATTTATTTTCCTTGCTGTCACAAGTATTCTTGCTGTACCAGTAGCAAGTTGTAAATTTTTAGCATTTTTTTGAGATATTTCTTCCCATTTCCAGACTATAAATAGCCTTGTAATCTCCTATTAGATTGAATTGAAGAACACATTGAAGTTTCAGAGCATTTCTCTCAGGCTTCTGTGCCAGTTTGTGTTCTCCCTTCCAAGGTACCAAAAGCATTTTCATTGCGTCGAAGTGCAAGAGTTGAGGACGACAATCATAATCGAGGAATCTAAAATATTCTTATGGTGTGAAGATTAAATACTTGTCCTTCTTCATAGCTTAGGTTTGGGCTTGTAGTTGGTGATCAAGCCTGATAATTGTAAGTAGCCCCATTTCCTCGTCTGATTTTCCAACTCCTACCCTTTTATCTTCGCCCTTTTTTATACACCAAAATTAATACAACACGACATGTAATAATATTATACTCGCAGTGCTGTGGAGGGGACCAAAATTTGTGTAATGAAATGACAGGGGGTCAAAAATAAAAGTATACCCTAAAAATAATTATCCTATTTTAAGAAATAATATATATTTTTAAATCATGAAACATTTTTGAATCAAGCAAAAAGTCTCAAAAAAATAGTATGAGCACACAAGAATCAAAACGTTTAGAATTTGTATCCACGTAGGCATTAGAAGCATCGTCGGACCTAGAACCTTTTTAGGGGAAGCTAAAATATATAATTAAAAATATAAAATTGTGACATATTATTATAATTAATATATGAATTTAAATTATAATATATGTCAAATTATATATATATATTATAATTTTAAAAAAACTATATAAATTAAATAATTATTTATAACATGATTTCATGTTTTGATATTATTACATAATCAACTCATTATTAATTAATTAGAACAAAAATTAGTGGGACACTATAATATAAGATTAAAAAAATATAAAATTGTAACATATTATTATAATTAATATATAAATTTTGATTATAATATATGTATTGTAATTTTGAAAAAAAATAATTAGATTAAACAATTATTTTTTACATGATTTTATATTTTTATATTATCATATAATCAATTCATTATTAATTATGGTAAATATTAAAATTGTTAAAAAAAAATTTCAATCCAAAAATGAAAAAAATTGAATTTCACAAGGAGGTTTACTTAAAATAATAACATTTGAAATTAGTTTTGATTCGAAGTCATAAAAAAATACTTAAAATTAGTTTTACATTAATGTTAAGAAAAAAAATAATAAGACTTTAAATTAGTTTTAAATCTATGATATGGAAAAAAAAAAGTAATAAGACTAGATATTAAATTTAAATATAAGTTATAGGAAAATAATAAGACTTAAAATTAGTTTTTAAGTTAATATTAGAAAAATAATAATAAAACTTGGATTTAATTTTGAATCTAAGTTATGAATAAAAATATAGGTTTTAAAATTAGTTTTATGTTAATATTAAGAAAAAATAATAACTCTTGAAATTAGTTTTGATTTCTTTCGTATAGACGGCTTGTGACTTTGAATAAAGAGATGGATTGCAAGGAAGCAGCCTTCAAACAGGAGTGGTTGAGCCATGACTAGAAAATTATGAGCCTCAAAGGGACATGGGTGTAGTGTGAACAAAAGTTCAAGACCATCTTTAAAGCCCTGAACTTGCGTTCCACCATTCTTAAGGAGTACTCTAAGCATGACGATGAGTAGGATGAGTAGTGGGATGAGCAAGATCACTAGCATCTATGTGATATTTAATTTTGTATTTTTGTAAATAATTTAAAATTATTATAATTAAATTTATCAAAATGCATTTTATTTATTTTAGCATTATCTGTTTCATTTTTATCAATTTTATATTTATTTTAATTTATTATGTTAAATTAATTTCTAATATAATATTAAAAATAAATATATATATATATGCATTTCCGAAGGTTTTTGTCATGGAAAAGCAAATTCTTTTATGAAAAAAAAAAAAGTTCCCACAGTAGATAAATGATGGGAAACCTTTTAAAAAACATTTCCTAAGGCTAACTCTTGACTAACATGCCAACCTTTCAATAAATTCGAGCCACGATTGGATAGATAAAAGTATTAAGGATTTTGTTGCTTATAAAATCAACATCCCATATGCAAAATGTCTGCAAGCAAACATAAGTAGTAGTCGAAGCTTTAGCACCTATTGAGTTTTAAAGAACGTGCCATACAAGAAGCTCTAGTATACATTGAGAAGGGACCTTTTAAAAATAAATAGAGGGACAACTTCTTTTTATTAATATATGCCTCGTTACATAGTTTAAAATGTGTAGAGGGAGTCTCTAAGCTCTACACTTTGATTCCTAACCCATGCCATAATGTCCACCTAGGTCACTGCCAAAGCCCTAATAGTATAAGTAAAAATACTTTTTCTGAGTTGACATAGGAGCTTTTCTCCTAGCCTGGAAAAGTTCTAATGTGCTGTCTTATATGGAAGTAAAAATAAAAAATGGAAGGATCGCAACCATGTATATTTTTACTCATATTGGACAAATGATTAATGCTAAAATGATACAAATACCCTCAAAATGGGAAAAATTCAGAAAACATAATCTATAGGTGCATTTGCTCCCAAATTCAGACCACAAGGCCTCTTCTTCATGCTTGATTTTATTGCTAAGTTTCATCCAAAACTAAGCATGTTTGCTTGTTGAATTGGTTCATGAGGTTGACTTGTGACATTTTCCCTACTTCAAATGTCAATGCTCTTATTGATATCTCTATCTAACACAGCATCCATAAAGGTTTCTTCTTTTAAGTGCTAACTTCTCCAATCTTCATATGGGTCTTCAACTTGCTCCACTCAAACTACTTCTTGACCACTCCTTACTTGTCATTTTGAGCTAATATCATTTAATAAGATTTAACAAATGATACCTTTAACTTGACATATCTTTTAGTATTGTCATCATTTTATTGTTCCTCAACTCCTTCTTTGACTTCTTCTTGGCTTTGTTTCTTTGAACTCGCACCATTGCCCATTTGTTTCCTTTTGCAGCTTTAGGTAGTTGCCTCCATAACTTTAGTGTCTTAGGCCTACCTCCATAGAGTTTGTGTTCTACCTCTATAGACTTAAGTTTGTTATCTTGACACAAATTTGCATGACACTATCTCCACAACTCTCCTCAGTTTGTCAGTTTTGCCACTTCACATGTCCCTCTACCTTTACAGCATTTGGGTTATTGCCTTTATAACTTATGCTTGCCTCACTATCTTTGCAGCTTGCTTGCACACTGTCCTTACATAACTCGAGATTTGACTTGCTACCGTTTTAGCTTAAGTGTGTGCCACCTCCATAGCTTGTGTGCTCACTTGGTATTTTGGACCTTTAATGACAAATATGTCCCACATCTAATGTCCCATTCCTTCTATGTGAGACATCAGATTGATTCCTTGGTTCCAATGATGCTTGTGTTAGGTTTGATTAATCCACTATGCTTCCACTATGTAACTTCTATATTCGATTTGATCCTCCTAAACCTCTTTGAATTAATAACTTTGGGGTATCTCAACTATCATAGTCTTTTTCGAGTTGATGCTATCTAGCACTGTGGTCCTTACAACCCTTCCTAAGTTTGTATGCTCAAGTACTATCTCTTCAAAATTGATACTAACTCATCTTTCGCAACCCTCATAGTTATTCATTGGCATCATTGCCTTATGACAACTTTTTTAATGATCAATGCCCTTCTTAGCATTTCTCAAGCAACATCCTTCTGATGACTCCATTTTCAAGATCATTCTCTTGATAGCTCCCCCATATCAATGACTCTAATGAGGGTTGAGCATAAAGCATCCTCCACTTTAGCTTGAGTTACACTTTGCCTATGTAAGAGCAATAGTGAATCTCATTGTCATTGTTGTAAAGTTTGTCTTGTGACTATGTAGTGCTAGTTCGCTACACTTCAAGGTTATTGTCACTACTCCGTTAAGCAATTATGTAGCTTTAGCTCACTACAAGTATCATTGCTAGTTGTTATGCCATTATAATGTGCTTGCTCCTCTAGTATCTCATCTCAAATCTTGTGGATAAGTACTACAGTTTCCTCTTTACATCATACAATAGTGCATAATAGATCCCTTTTGGATCAACTCTATCCCTTCTGAGTAAAATTCATGCTTCTAACATCAGTTTGAACTCTTTAAATAAGATTTGTCCACTTAACACATCACAAGAGATATGCCATTTTGCAAGATGTATCAACTACCTATTGTGGCATGCTTTCCCAAGCTTCTCCTAGGGCTTCCTCCTACTAGATAAGTCGTTAATTTACTCACTTTCTTAAGGGGTTTGCATTCCCTCAAATGCTTACTATGAATAAACTTATAATTAATGTCTCATGTCGCATAGCAAGTCCACTAACTTCTACACATGCTTGCACTCAATGCACTATTAACATTCCCTTAAGTGCAAATCTTGCACACTAGGTCTTGAATTACTCTAACTTTTTGCTCCTCTCTTGGTTGAGTCCTTAGTAGCATTTCTTCACTATTTCAAGAAGTGTCTGCTTCACTTACAAGTTTCATATGCTTTTGACAAGCTAACATTACTCAAATCATGGCTTACCTAATCTACTGTCTCTAGTACAATTAAGCATTAATACCAACTGTCACAAGCCAATAGTTTTTTAGCAGAAACTGTGCAATGCATGTTGCCAAGTTTCTAATAAATTCAAGCCACACTTGGATAAATAAATGGGGCATGGAGCATTTTGTCACCCATACAATCAAAATCCTATGTACAACATGTCTACAAGTAAACATGAGTATGTAGTTAAAGCTTTAGTATCTGTCGAGTCTCAAAGAACATGCTACATAAGAAGATTCTAGTATACATTGAGATAGGATTTTTTAAAGATAAGGAGAAGGACAACTCCATATTATTAATGTATGCCTTATTATATAGTTTAAAGTATGTAGTAGGAGCCTTTAAGCTCCACACTCTGACCCCTAGCACATGCCACAGTGCCCACCTGAGCATTTTAAGTGTAAGCCCTAATAACAGAAATAAACATACTTTTTCTAAGTTGACATAAAGGCTTTTTTTCTAACTCAAAAAGGATTTAATGAGCCATCTCATATGAATGAAAAGATAAAAATGCAAGGATTGCATCCATGTACTTTTCTACTCGTATTAGATAAATGATCGATAAAAATAGGAAAAATTTAGAAAAAAATAATCCATAAGTGCATTTACTTTCTAATTCAAACCACAGGGCCTCCTCTTCATTATTGATCTTCTGGTCAAATTTTGTTCAAAACTAAGCATGTTTGCCGATGAAACTGATTTATAAGGTCGATTTGTGACACATAGGAAAGGTTTATGATAAAAATTATCTACCTTCATTTTCCCATAATGAAGTTACCATTGGAAATTATTTTTCCTATGGTATTAGGTGTGAAAACTTTACTACTTTCTTGTAATGTTTGTTCAAATTTGTGCATACTTTTTTTTTAGTGATTATAGGAGTGGTTAATCTACTAAACTTACCCACATACAGGAATCAATATCAAACCTAGATGCAAAAGAAAGTAAAGCTTTCAAAGGAACATCAAATGTCCTTTGAGCCATAAACTCTCAACTTTTTGTATACCTTTATTCTTATTGATATATCTTACATTCATATTATAGCTAAATGTTTTTCTTAAACTTAATTGAATTTATCATTCTTTCTTCATGGTGTATTTGTTTTAGTATTGTATTGATAGGAATGTTTATATAACATTATATATGAAAATTGAAACATGAATTGAGTAAATTAATATTTTTTTTAAATATTTTATCATATTCTATTTTATTTTTCAATGTTTATGGAAATTTCCACTTCAGTATACCCATTTCACAATTGCACTTAAGCAAACTTTAGAGTATCACAATACATGAACCATTTAAAATGTTTTAGTTATAATATAATATCAATTCTTTTTATTTTTCTTCAACAAAAATATGTTGGATGCCATATTTTATTATACATAACATGTAAACATTGATCCCACCAAATAATTTTCTTAGTTATGATCATTGATTCCATATGTAGAAATTGAAACATAATTAGCATGGTGATTGATTGTTGGATCCTAACTCCTAGGGAAATAGTGTCAAAAATCCCCAACACTAGTGATCAAAGGATCAAATATGGACATAATGAAATATCTTAAATCATACCTCAATCTTCTATATGTTTTGATATTTGCTTGCTTAATGTTATATTCATATTAGTTGATTAATTTTTTTTGTCCTCAATTATAAATACTATGTTCTATCCAAGTCAGATTTACATATATCTCAAACACAAATATATATATATATATGCAACATCAAGTTAATTGGCAGATGAATTTGGATTCTATTCATTTTATTTGGAGTTTTTCAAAGTCAACATTATGTTAATCTTCAAGAATCCATTCCAATCACAATGACAATTGAAAATCCCCTCTTGTGATGTCAACCAAGGAAGTAGAGCCTATGTCGAGCCTTAAAGCACAGTAAAGTTAGCTGTATATGACAGACATGGTTCATCGAGCATGTTATGATGATCAAGTTAGTGTTTAAGCAGAGTTTTAATAAGTGTGTAGAACATTCCCTAAAAGAGGGATACCTAATGGTATATATAGGTATCAAATGTGCCAATTAGCATGTTTTTAGACGAATAAGGGGATACCATGTATCCATAGCATATTAGTAATGCCAGTGATGATCTCGCTAGGCGATTATTAGTGTAACATTGTTCATGTAGGTCTACATCACACTTTTGGTCATGTGCACATACTAATAAACCAGATGTGGCTAGTTAATCAGTATGGGTCTAGCTACGTACCATGGCTAGTTCCATTAGTTTTGGCTAATCAATGTAGGTTGATTGTTTAGGGCTATTAGGCTACTTAGCACCGTGTCAATAACAAATTGGAAAGTGGAATTAAGATACATTAATTTATAGTTAAAGAACAATTCAACTTTGTAGTTAAAAGAGAAAAATCAACGAAGAATACAAACAATTGTGTGTGAAACAATTACAATAAAAGAATTGAAGAAAAAAGCCTACTTGGTGGCTTATCTACCTCTGAAATTAGATTCCAGTTTTAATAAAATTGTACAAAATAATTTAAAATACAACACAACTTGGAATCATTTAGAGAATTAAAAAAATTATTATTGTCACAAATACCAAATGGTTTATGTCATTGTAGATTTACAAAATCCAAATACCTAATGACAAAGAAAAAAAAACCTGATTATCAATTCAAATCCATTTCAATACTAATTGTCTTATTTGGTAAACAACCATGGTCAAAGAAATCTAGTTCAAAAGTTTGAAATTTTGACACATGGATCAAAACACAACACAATCACTGCAAAAAAAAAAAAAAAAGGCAGTTTGTAGGATGGTTAACTAGAGCTGATTGAAGTGAATTACAGCTAAATTTCAATTTAGTTAGGTTAGACCTATTATTTAGAGGTGGTTCCTAAGGTAACCGTCACTAAGTATCAAAATATAAAGCCAAATTAATTCACTAGTGCTTGTTCAAAAATCAAATTGTCAGGTCCCTTTTTAAAGAATGATTAAAAAGTTAAAATGTGGAATTGGATCTTGCCCTTTTCCTGTTGGGGAATTTACATACACCTTTTAAAAACTTAATTGAAGTGATTTAACCAAAATCTTTTAG
>JANHAO010020083.1:0-12979 GCA_026873985.1 Saraca asoca | reverse complement strand
TGTGAAGATAATGTTGATTTATTAGGATAAAGTTGAAGAGTTTTTTCCTTATCTTACTAGGATAGTTTGCTTATAAATATAGTTTAGTTCAAGTCTTGTAATACATTCAAAGAGAGAGAAAGAGAAATAAGCTAGCAAGCTTGGGAGTTTAGATAGAGAGTTCCTTTGTGTATTGAGTTAAAGTCGTGATAAATAACTTTCTCTTTTCTCATATTCTTCTCCAAAATTCTTCTTTTTATTCTTTTGGTACCAACATCAACTACCATTGGCACCGCTCTTATAGGTGCAACCTTCTGTTCTCATGGTTTTTCTACCAAATAATACTATTACCCGTTTGTCCACCATCCCTTGCTTCTACTTCCCATAAACTTCTCAGGTTCAAACCTCGATATGGTCACTTGTGCCTAATATTTCAATTGTTCTACCACATATGGCTAATGTCTACTACCATATTACCCCCACCCAAGAACCTTATGACATGTTAAACCTAACTATAGACCTTACCCCAAACCTCTAGGCAGTTGTTCTCTTGCTTGGAGAAGAACCACCTATTCTCAACGGTTATGATGGCTACTTTGTTGTTCATCCACTTCAAACTACCAACTCATATAGACTCATGTGATGGCTCAACTGACCCACAGGAACATTCAGAGGCATTTTGAGCATTGATGTTGCTTTTAGGTGCTCTGGACGCTATCATGTGTCGAGCCTTCTCTACCATCCTTAAAAAAGATGGCTTGTGATGGATTACCACCATACCTCAGTAGTTGACTGACAATTTTTGTCATCTTGCCAAGGCATTTTCTACACACTTTGCTACCAGTCGAGCCCCTAAGAAAACCTCAACTACTTTGGTTAATTTTCAACAATGACTTAAGGAGTACTTGGCTTGCTTTAATGCTTTGGTTTTAGATATTTGGGACCTTAACGAAGGAGTGACCATTTATCAGATTAGTGTGGGCCTTCACTTGAGACATTTTTTCTTCTTCATGGCCAAACACCCTAATGTCTCCTTCTCAAAGCTCTTGGTTAGGTTTGAAAAATATATTAATGTTGAAGAAGTCGAGATTGCTTAGCGACAAATAGAGCATGCATAGTTTGATAGTGTGCTTCTTATAGAAGGGCCATCTAAAAGGGAGAGAAGGCTTTTTCGAGGACGGTTTAATATATACAAATTGTTGAATGTAACAAGAAATAGTGTACGACAAGATGTTTCAGCAGCTGAGTTACTAAAGTTCCCTCCATAGAAACGATGAAAATTCCCCCTGGTAGGCAATTTTAAGTTTTGTAAATTCCATTTGGACTACGTGTATAACACATATGAGTGTGTCACTTTGAAAGATGAGATTGAAGCACTTATAAAGCGGGGGCATTTATCAAAGTATAAGAAGTTTCAAATAGGTGAGGGGAAGCACGAGCATGGAGAAAGGGACCGTTCCAGTCGATCCAATCGATTGGAGGGTACGCAGGAGGAAATGACTTTTCCTTGTGTTGGGATTGATAGAAATAATTGTTGGAAGGTTCATTAGGAGAGGAGTTTTGGGAAACGTAAGGAAAGACATCTCAGAGTAGTAATGATAGTTGAAGGGAAGAGGAGAAAGGAGCAATATGAACTAATTTGTTTCACATAGCAAGATTTCAAGGACATTGATAGGGACCATGATGACCTGATAGTTATTTTGGCTTTATTGCACAACTTCACCGTTAAAATGATCCTTATTGATTAGGGAAGTTCCACCGGCATTTATATTTGCATGTTGTTGATGCCTTGAATATTCCTCATAGCATTTATAAGCCTTACACAGGTGTTCTGATTGGTTTCACAGAAGGGCATGTGTAGGTGGAAGGGACGATGACTTTAAGGCTGACCATGAGGACTCAACCGTTGACAAAGAATATACATGTCAATTTCCTTATGGTAGCAACCCTTAATAACATGGACAATGATATTTTGGGTTGGTCATTTTTGAATCAAGCAGGAGTCATTGTCTTCACTCCTCACTTGTTAATGAAGTTTCCAATAGATGGAGGAATGGGGAGGTACAGGCTAACTCATAGGTTGCTTGGAAGTATTATATGGCAAGTTTGGCTAAAACCGAGGGAAATGTTGATAGGGCACAATTGGCACTTGTGGATGAGAAAAAGGGTGAGTGCCAAATAGTGGATTTGGCACTTCTTAATGTTTAGCATGATGATCCTCACCCACCAAAGCTAGGCCTAAATATAGAAAAAATATAGATTTTTGGGGATCAAGATGACAGAATAGTGAAGATTGGGACAGGCTTAGGAGAAATGGATAAGGGATTAGTTAATCAAGCTCCTACAAACTTATATTGAATTGTTCACTTAAACACCCATAGACATGCCAAAAATTGGTCTAGATCTCACTTCTCATAAGTTATCAATTGACCTAAGTGTAAAGCTAGTGCAGCAAAAGAAAAGGAATCACTAACTCAAGTTGTAGAAGGTAATAAGAGAAGAAGTGAACAAGTTGATGAGTGTGGATTTATCAGGGGAAATCTACATACTACCTGGTTGGGAAATTTAGTCATTATGAAAAAAGCTGTAAGAAGGTGGAGGATATCTATGGACTTCACTGGCCTTAACAAGGCATGCCCTTACCCATTTCTAAATATCGATCAACTGATCGACAATGCGGCATACTTTGAGATTCTTCGCTTTGGAGATGCATTTTATGGATACAATTAGCTGAAAATGCATCCTAATGACAAAAGCGAGACAACATTTGTAATTAATAAAGGGACATTCGGCTATAGGGTCATGCCGTTTGACTTGAAAAATGCAGGGTGACTTATCAAAGGATGATAAATAAGATTTTCACGGAGTAGATAGATGGGAACATGGAGGTATATGTAGATGACATGATAATTAAGTTAAGGGATTTGAAGCAGCATTGGTAAGATCTAGAAGAAACATTTGAAACATTGCAAAAGTTTTGAATGAGGTTAAATCCAAAAAAAATGTCATGTTTAGGGTAAAGATCGGGAAGTTTTTGGGTTTCATAAACACCAAATGGGGTATAAAAGTCAACCATCTAAATGCAAAGTCATAATTGATATGAGGAGCATAGCAAATATAGAAAGAAATGTAGATACTCAATGGAATAGTTGTAGCTCTCTCATGCTTTATGTCCAAGTCATCCAATAAACATGCCCTTTTCTTTATGTTGCTTAAAAATGTTAAAAATTTTGAATGGACTAATGACTGTGAACAAACTTTCCAAGAATTAAAAAAATATTTGGTCACACCATTCATACTTACTTGACTGGAGCCAGGGGAAACATTGTACATATGCATAGTGGCTATAATAAAGGTAGTAAGCTCAGTGCTTATTTGAGATGCCAATAAGGAATAGAAACCACTGTATTTCACAAGCTATACATTGCAGAGCACTAAAGTAAGATACCAGAAGATAGAAAGGTTAGCCTTTGCCTTGCTGGCAATGTCCTAGTTTCAGAGTCATCAAATCATCAAACAAATGGATGCTCCAATTCAATAAGTCTTGTAAAAACCTGACCTAACAGGAAGATTAGTAGCTTGAATAATAGAGTTGTCAGAGTATGGACTCAGTTATGAAGCAAAAAAGGCAATAAAGGCTCAAATGCTAGTAAACTCTATGGTCAAATTGGTGAAAGCATAAGAGCTTGATTTGGAAGGCCCAACATAGATACTATATGTGGATAGTTTGCTGAACAATATAGGTAGCAAAGCAGGGTTGATTCTAGAAGGACCTACATATTTAGTCTTGGAGTACTTGCTAAAGTTTGACTTTAAGGCAACAAACAATCAGGCAGAGTGTGAGGCATTGATAGCTAGTTTAAAGTTAACAAAGGAAATAAGTGTTGGATCCCTAAAGGTTATAAGTGATTCTCAGTTGGTGATTGCCCAAGTCAAGGGGGACAATGAGGTGAAATAGCCAACACTGGCAAGTATGCTAGCATAGCCAAAAGCTTGCTAAATGAATTCAATTTTGAGCTGACAAGAATTTTGAAAGAAGAAAATGAGTGTGTGAATGTGTTAGCTAAATTGGCCAATGCTAACGCAACAATTAACAATAAAATAATCATTTAAAAGATGTTACAAGTCCTTTGTACATATAAGGTAATGTGAATAGAGTAGGAAGAGTCATGGTTAACTCTTATTATGGTATTCTTAGAAAGGGGACGATTACCAGAAGATAGAAAAGAGGCTAAGAAAATTGAACGAAAAGCATGGCATTGTTTCATGGAAGGATGATAGCTATATAAGAAGAGTTTTTCTTTTTTGTCACACCGGTGTCTTTGATTGAGCGAAGCTAATTATGCTCTAGGTAAATCCACAAGGGTATATGTAGAGCTCACATGGCCAGAATGACAGTCACACTAAAAGTTGTTCGATCAGGGGACTTTTAGCCAAAGATGAAACAAGAAGCCTTGGAGATTAGGCGAAGCTGTGAAAAGTGTTAGAAGTTTGCGAGGGTTCAAAGGTAACCAACAATTTAACAGATGTCTATCTTTGCTCCTTGGCTGTTCAATTAGTGGGGTATCGATATGCTAAAACGTTTATTAGTAGCTCTCGATCAATTAAAGTATATGGTGGTGACAGTTGATTACTTTACCAAATGAATAGAAGCAAAACCTCTTGCAAACATAACATCAAATAATATCGAAAAGTTCATTTGGAAAAATGTCATTTGTAGGTAGAATTTCTAAAAGCATAAACTTTGATGTAAGAATCTCATTAATGATTCCTTTTAGGTATGGCCTTCTTGTGATGATTATATCTAATAATGAAAAGTAGTTCACCAGTGATGATTTTTAAAACTTTTGCCTAAGGTATATTCATGTTTGTACATCTATTATGAAATTTTGAGTCTCACATGTTTTAATATAAAGGTTGGGATCAAGCAAAGATTCACTTTTGTAGAGCACCTCTAGTCAAATGGGCTAACAAAGCTAGCAAATAGGATCATCTTAGAAGGCGTGCATAAGAGATTGGATAATGCAAAAGGAAGATAAGTTGAAGAATTGTTAAGCATCTTATAGTCCTACATAATTACTATGCATTCAACCATTAGTGAAACTCCATTCATGCTTATATACGGGAGAAAGGATATGCTTCCAGTAGAGCTCAAACAATGCTTCAAATGAAGAAAGCAATATAAGCAACAAAAGAATAAGGAAAGAAGAAGAGATGAACTAGACATGCTAATTGAGAGAAAGGAAATGGCTCAACTTCGAAATGAGTGTTATAAGGCAAAGATCGCCAGAGTTGCAAACAAGAGAGTGAGAAGTAAAGTATTCACAAAGGGTGACTTTGTACTACATCAAGTAAACGGACCGCAAAAGATGAGACTGAGGGAAAGTTAGTAGCCATGTGAGAGAGGCTGTTCAAAGTGTGAGAAAGTCTCCTTAATGATACTTATAGTTTGGAGACTATTAAAGGGAAGTCCCTTCCTCGAACATGGAATGCAATACACCTAAAGTAGTATCATGTACGGGTCCAATTGCTAAAACTAGTAAATCATGTGTCCCAGGCAATTAAATAAAAGTGAAAGTTTACATCACATATGTCTCAAAATTTGAGAAAATCCCTTGGCACAATTAAAAAGTCTGAGCATATCCCTTGTTACAATTACAAAGTTTGAGTAGATCTTTTAACACAATTACAAAGTTTAAGTAGATCTCTTGACACAATTAAAAAAGCTAAGCAGATCCCTCAACACAATTAAAAAGCTTGAGTAGTTCCCTTGATATAATTCAAAGCTTGAGCAAATCCTTTGACATAACTAAAAAACTTGAGTAGATTTCTCGACATAATTGAAAAACCTAAGTAGTTCCCCCGATATAAATCAAAGCCCGAGCAAATCCCATGACTTAACTAAAAAACTCGAATAGTTTCCTTGGTATAAATCTGTTGATGTTTGAATTGGCACCCTAAATTGCAAGTTGTGAAGGCAAATTTGCAAAGAAGGGAGAGAAAAAGAGGAAAAATAAGGGACACTAAGAGCTTTTTAACATGGTTCGGCCAGATACAAGGCCTACATCCACGGTTATCTTATTTCTTAATATTTCATTGAGTTTTTAGTATTCTATTTGTATTGTCTCATCTCCTTTTACAATGATTTCAACCCCCTTTTTATAGTAACCGGGGTGTTACAATGTATTCTATAACGAAAATGAATCATAAATTAGTTACAATGGTTAATAATAGATTCCTATTAAATAAGCAATTGAATGGTCTTCTCTAAATTAATGGCTGGAAAGGCATGCTTCTAGCTGTAGGCTAGACCTAGTCCTTAATGACCTGAGGTTACTACTTTGACCCATATTGGCCAACAACCTGAGTTCACATTTGATGACCTGATGCCTTGCTCCTATGACATTAATCCTTGTTGAGCTGGGCCTTTATCAGCTAGGCTTGTCCATTGAGCTTTTACCAGCTCATTTGTGTGGTTCTAAAAATACCCACAAATGCACCTCAGCTAGTAATCTTATTGCCTAGTAGGTCACATAATGCACCTCAACTAGCAATTGTGTTGCCCAGGTAGGTCACATGAATGTACTTCAGCATGTATAAGTCAAGTGCCCAGGTAGGTTGCATGAATGCACCTTAGCTTGTAGGAGTCAAGTGCCCAAGTAGGTGGCATGAATGCACCTCAACTAGCATGAGTTGAGTGTCTAGGTTGGTCACATAAAGGCGCCTTAACTAGCATGCTTGTTTTTGTCAAGTTGAATGCCTGATAGGCCGTATTAATGTGCCTCAGCTAGCAAACCATGACAATGTATATTTGTCAAGTTGAGTTGCCCTTTTGAGGTCACACCTAGCTGACAAATCATGATAATGTATATTTGTTAAGTATGACAATATATATTTGTCAGGTTGTTCGCGCCTCAGCTAACAAACCATGACAATGTATATTTGTTAGGTTGAGTGCCTTTTAGGTTACACCTCAGCTAGCATGAGAGAAGTGCCCAGTAGGTCGCATGGATGTGCCTCAGCTAGTATGAATTGACTTTGTTAACCCCGAGAATAGCTCGCTTCTTGTATAACTCTACTAAAGATTTATTTAGAAATAAATACTAATATAAAAATTTAAGGAAAAACATGGGTGCTTTTATTAATTTCTGAATAACATTATAGGATTAGAATATGATTCTCATTATGGGTGCTTGCTTTTAGTCAGGAGCCCGCTGAGGTTACTAAGGTTGCTATTTTACAGGTCATACCGCATAGTCTTTCAAGTGATCTCTCTTAACCAGATCCTTAATCGTATCTTTGAGTGCCCAATAATCCAAAATATTGTGCCTGATCTCATTGTGATAGGTACAAAACTTGTCTTTGTTTCTGAGCCTATTGGGAATCTTTATGGGATTAGGTTTCCCAAAGTCCTCTTTATCCTTCTTTATTGCAAATATCCTGTCCTAAGTGTCTAATAGGATGTTGTAGCTATCGTGGTGACCTTGACACTAAGGTTGCTCACTCCTGGCCTTTTTTGTGGCTTGGCTATCAGAGCCATCCTTCTGACTCTCTTTGCTGCTCTTGCCATTGCTTCTCTTTTTGCACTGGTTGGAGCTATTCGCCTCATCTTTTTGGTTGAACTTCTTTGGGTCAAAAGCCTCATTCCACCTAATTTCCTCGGCAGGTCTCTCGTAGAATTCACCTAAGTCCCTTACTAGACACTTGCATATGCTCTTATATAGTTTCTTGTCCTTGCAAAGTCCTGTCGGGATCATTGTCAGGATGCTTTCATCTAAGGGATTCTCTACATTACTAACTTTGTGCTTAAACTGGGTGATGTAGTCTTTCAGCTATTCATTTTTTTATTGAAAAACTATCATGAGATGGCAGAATAGTGCAAGTACCCTTCTCAGCGCCTTGCACTGGTTAATGAATCTCCTCTGACATTCTTCCTAACTATAAATGCTGCAAGCTAGGAGACTCTTGAGCTATGTTCGAGGTATGTCTCTTAGGGTGGATAAGAAAGCACGGCACTTGACCAAAGGATTGGTTGTCTGAAGATCCATCTGGACATTGAATGCATCCAGGTGTCTTCTCCTCGTATTGGTCTCAACGGTCCTAAGTTAGAGGGCATTTTTTTAACTACTGTACCCTCTAAAGCAGCTCTTCCACCATCGGGTCTTATGCATTACATCGACGACTGATGGATGAATGGCTCTTTTCACCTCTCTTGTTGTGCGAGTGGCAATATGAGATTCTAGGCCTTCTGTTATGCTTGTGGCCTGGCATGTATTAGTTTGAAATACGCCCCCTATTAGTCCTATTTAAGCCTTCTACTTGACGTGAACCCTTACATGGCTGGTTTTCTCCATCAAGCAAACTGAACCAGCTCACTAATGGTTTCATCTAGTTAGCCTCTTCTCTTCAGCTCTTTCTTGAGGCTACTGAAGTAACCCTCCGGGTGCAACGACATTAACTTTTCTTCATGCACCCTAGGCCTGTGCTTAGGCTAGCACTCTAATTGTGTCAGCCAGTTCCCTCACCATGTTCTCTAGCGCTTCCTGATGCTGACACCATGCTTGCACTTCATCAGTCCCTAGGATAATTATAGCAGGCTGGCGAGAGGCCAATGGAGCCATGCCAACAACAACTATTGTGATGAGGGTGGTGAAAGTGCCTATTATAGGATGGACTAGGCCTCCAATTGGTAGGATATCCCATTGCTATTCCACGTGACCCTCAAGCTAGTTAATAGCCACATCTAAATTCCTGATTGTTCTTCCTTTAGCCATTGTAGTTAAGCAAGAAATTAAAGAGAATGCAACTTTGGGGCCCTTCTTCTAGCGCAAAAATGTTAATGTCTAAAATCTATGAACCTAAGTGCAATAACTCAAACTACAAGTTGTGAAGGCAAATTTGCAAGGAAGAGAGAGAAAGAGAGGAAGAACAGGGGACACCAAGAGCTTTTTAACATGGTTCAGTTAGATGCAAGGCCTACGTCCACAGTTATATTATTTCTCAATATTTTACTGAGTTTT
The DNA here is from genome assembly GCA_026873985.1 of Saraca asoca. NCBI lineage: Eukaryota > Viridiplantae > Streptophyta > Magnoliopsida > Fabales > Fabaceae > Saraca > Saraca asoca. The sequence goes on along the minus strand of JANHAO010020083.1, from coordinate 3,980 downwards.
TAGTATTCTATTTGTATTGTCTCATTTCCTTTTACAATGATTTCAACCCCTTTCTATAGTAGTCAGGGTGTTACAATATATTCTATAATAAAAATGAATCATAAAATGGATGCAATGATTAATAACAGATTCCTATTAGATAAACACTTGAACGGTCTTCTCTGAATTGATGGCTGGGAGGGTATGCTTTGAGCTACGGGCTAGACTATGTCCTTAACAACCTGAGGTTACTACTATGAGCTTTGTTGGTCAATGACTTGACTTTGCATTTGGCGATCTGATGCTTTACTCCTACGACCTTAATCTTGGTTAAGCTAGGCCTTTATCAGTTGGGCTTGTCCATTGAGCTTTTACCAGCCTATTTGTGTAATTTCAAATATACCCACAATAAAATCAAAGCCTAAGTAGCCCCTGACAGCAATAAAAGACAATAAATATCTCAATGTTAACGTGATGATTGAATGCATGCAAAAATAGTTAAAGAAGCCCAGTGATCAATGAGCTAATAGAAGCCTTTGGAGGCACAAATGAGTAGACATTGTGCTAAAGCTAAATTGCACACAAAATCATATGTTATTCCATTAAAGTGATAGGCAGCCCATTAGAGGCTCGTTTGAATGTGAAGCTCGATAATACCAAAGTAATAGTCATTCGATAAGGTAGAAAAAAGGATAGCAAGGTGAAGATGTGCATGCAGAGACAAGTATTACATAGAAGATAGTTAAAGAAGTAATGCACAAGCCAAAATAAATCCATTAATATGGCCATTCGGCCGATTCCATACAAAAAAAAGAGAGAGATAGAAAAAACAAAAACAAAAAAGGAAAAGTTAACAAAGAGATCGTGCTGGAATTGTAGCCACCTAGAGGACACACTTAAGCTTAGTCTTTTGATAGCTTTTTTAGAATTTCATCAGGAATCTTATCCTGATTGAGTTGGGATAGGTCGAGCATCACGTTCGAGTTAAAGTGTTTAATCTGACAGATAGCTTTTGCGAACCCAAAGCAAAGCATAGAATAACTGAGAGTTTAAATGTTTTTCATTGGAATCTTAAGCTTTTGGTTGAAAGCCACTTCATTATCTTTCAAAGCATTCTTCAAATCATCTTGCATGACATCCTTAAGTTTTTTCCATTCAAATTCCAACTCTTTCCTTTGGCCCTCACTTTTTCAGGGATAGGGCATCTCACTCTTTCACAAGTACAATGATATGGCCAGTAAGATTGGGTATGCTCTTATCTTGATTAGCTACGTTTTTTGACTTGGCCTCAAGATTTTGCTTAAGCTTTTCTAGGACCTTGGGGTCAGTTTGTGCCAGTTCCCTTTCATTTCTGGCAAAAGCAGGCACCGTAGCCAAGATGGTAGTAGCTAAGGGGACGAGCTGGGTCAAAAGGACTTTAGAAAGAGTGGAGCCCATAATCCAGTATGAATTCTTCTACATGATCTTTGTTAATAGGAAGAAGCAACTAGGTGCAAAGGGAGGCACCATAATTAGCGTTTTTGTACTACAAATTGTTTATAGTATCAAATGATATTTGATCGATTGTAATTCCTCCTATGAACCTACCTTGATTTTTTTTACAGAAGGAGCAAGAGCATCGAAAGAGCTGCCCTCTTTGCCTTTTGCTCGACTCTTTGGAGGAAGCCTTTCGCTCCCTTGTGGATAATGTCTTGCTATGTCTAGAGGCGGCAGTAAGTTAGTTAGAAGTGGGGAGCCACTAATAGTTTTTGCTGATAGTGTTAGTTCAAGCTGAGTGGTTAGAGGTACTATAGTCTTTTCCTTGTCCAAAGCATGAGCATGAATTTCAGCCATATGTTTAAAGTCCATTTTGGAGTGGTGTATCTCTATTGCTTTGCTATTTAGCCAACTATATGAAAACAACAAAAGTAGAGGTTAATGAGCCAGAGCCAAAAAGCAAAGTTAAAGTATAATGAAAGCACATACAAAGTATGAATTGAGTGTCAAATGGTCTTAGTGCCAACAACGAAATGACAAGATCTTGGTCTTTATCTGAGAGGTTTTTGAAAGAGCACCCCCAAGGTGGTTTGGTATGCTTAGTCCCTTTTGTCAAACAAAGTGGTTTTTTGTCTTGAAGAAAAAAAAATAGGTGCAACCCCTCTACTATTTGAACCTTGAAAGAAAAATGCTTCTAGGTGCGAATATTGGTAAACATATTCTCCATAAAGACCCGATTGAGGCATTGAAGGAAATGTACCTAACCTCCGGCTTTCAGCTAGGAATATGTAAAGAAAAAGAGGAAGGATTCTACAATGGGGGTTAGACAAAGTTAGAGACTTAAAACTTCAAAGTAGAGGAGGAAAATTTAGAAGTTCCAAGTTAGCTGTGAGAAGCAAATGTTTATATCCTGCAGAGCACTCTTCTAAAGTGTAGAAAAGGGGGGTAGAAGCGAGATGGTTAACTATGTCCTCATAAAATATAAAAAAAGATGAAGTATTATAGCTACATGCCTATTCATCCTCTTGGGCAAGTTCAAAAACAATCCCTTCAATAGACTCACTGTGGATGTGGACCTTCTCTAATTCTTGGATTATATCTAGATCCTATTTTTCAATAGAAACAACGATTCATTTTATGTCAAGATGAATGTCCCATAAGTTATTAGGTGTGGCATCAATTAAGTGGACTCGTTCATTACTATGCTCATCATGGGATTGGTCAGCCATGATTGTTCAAAGAAGGGAGTAAAATGGTAGATGATGCTTTCAAGCGAGTATTCCCCGAGGTCAGCTGAGGAGTCAAAGTCTGTGGATAGGTCTATAGGGTCACTTAAGCTACTAGACATGAAGGGAAAGAGCACAAAGATGAAGACTACTTTCAAAGAAAATATATATGATCAAAATGAGTGAAGCAAAAGTAGGGAAGGATGATCGAGTAAGGATAGTTGAGTGGCAATAAGAGGTCATAGCAAAGAGTTAAATAATTAGAGAGAGGTGGTAGGCGCACCAATTTCTTTAGAGCAGCCTAAGAGAAGACAGATAGGCCAGAGATGCAATCACCAGGAAGTCGATGTTGTAGTCGATGCATTGTGTGGGGAAAAAAGGGGGAAGAAAAGACACAAAACCAAGTGCCATAGAAGCAAAAGTAAAAGTTACCTACTAGGAGTTATGAAGGTGACGTTAGTATTAGAATGAGCAATGCTAGAGGAAAAGGTCAAAGATAGTAGCGTTTCTGGTAGCAGCAGCAATGGGCAGGTTCAACAAAAGAGTGCTTTTTAGAGATTTGGAAGGGTTTTTATAGAAGGAGAAGAGATACCCAATGGTTAAGGGTTAGCTTAGATGAACAGCCTAAATGGCAATCTGCGCCACTAATATAATTGTTGCAAGTCTTGAGGTTTCTCGAGATGCCAAATCATCATTATAGAGTACAAGTGATAGTTGGCTCAAAAGGTGAAAGGTTGCTAGGTAGGAAAGCATTACAAAAAAAAGACCGAATTAGCAGCGGTTAAGAAGGGCAAATAGTGGTGGTTGTAACCGCCGCTGAGTACATTAGTAGCGGTTAACTTAACCGCCATAGAAGGCACCGCCAGCGTGCATTTTGCGACGGTTAGAGTGAACCACTAGAAAGCGTTGTGTCTAGAAAAATTATAGCAGCGGGTAACCTTAACCGCTGCTATGTGGTGCGACCTATTTCTAAAAAAAAATAGAGGTGGTTGGGGGAATCGCTGTGTCTGGCAAATTATAGCGGCAGTTAAACTTAACCGCCACTATGTGTTCAATGTGTTTCTAAAAGAAATAGAGGCGGTTAGGGGAACTGCCGCAATTTTTAATCGTGAACAGTTAACATAGCGGCGGTTTCTTTAACTGCGGTAAGATTTTTCATATTTTTTTAAAAAAATTTTTACCACCTCACCTTGTTTATTTTCATAAGTAGTTATTGATATTATCCCTATAAAATATAAAAACAAATTCATAGTCTAATACACAATAATATTCATTTAAATAGAGTGGAAATGAAATTCA
>JANHAO010020082.1:0-12975 GCA_026873985.1 Saraca asoca | reverse complement strand
GAAAAAGTGAGAACACAGACAAAAACCTGATCAATATAAATTATTTGGTGGCTCAAATGAAAAAGACATGTGTTAATCATACCCTGTCCCTCTTGAGTGGCAAAGTAGCCTACCCTTTAGTCAATCTAAATCTAAAGATAAGCATCACACTTCAACGTCCACTGCTTGTTGCATATAGAAAATTTTTATGATATTCACACATGAGATTTTTCAGTGAAAAGGGTTGTCTACTCACCTTTAATGTTGCAACTCCACACTAGACTAGTTCATCTAAAACCTCAGGGTTTGGCATTTACAAATTCAACATCTTATTGGGAATATATCTGAAGCAGAATGACAACAAAATCTGAATTTTTCATCAATTTTGCAATTTTGGGTTTATACACAACTATCTTAATATTTATCTACACGGCTATTATAGAATAAATTCGATGATCTAGGATTACTCTCCGGTTCCCGATGTACACACTAGTAGCTCGCCGCTGGCCGAAGTATTGTCGATAGCCCAAAACCCATTACTAGCCGAATAGGGGCTGGGCAAGAGAGGAAAGCAGAACTCACTGAAAAAGGAAAAAAGAGCTGTTGTTATTACTATCGAGTTACATCGGCCTATTGCTCACAACGGCGCCGGCAAAGATGTTGGCCAGAAAAGAAAAGCTCGCCGGACGAACTGCATCGAACTGGAAGGAGGTAAATTGCCGAGAGCTTCGACTGGTGCTACCACACCATGGGGAGGAAAGGAGGATGCTAGAGAGGAAGAAGACCACTAGACGGGCAAACAGTGTCGAAGGAAGCTCGGTGGAAGAAGAAGGAGAACTACCAAACAAGGCTTTTGGCTTGGAGGAAAATAAAACATCGAGGAAGAGAAAATGCCGAGAGCTACTATTCGTGCCAAAGGATGCCGAAGAAGGGAGGGTCGACGGCAAAACACTAGAGCTGACTAGAGTTCGTCGAAGTAGCCAAGGAAGGGAAGTGAGAGAGTTGGAGGGGGAGAGAGAGCGGGGTTGCGCGTAGAGGATTCTGGAGAGGGAGGGGGCCACTGAGGAAATTATATAGAAAAAGAAATGGAGAAAATTGCATTTTGGCCCCAAATTTTTACATCGAGTTACAAATAGATCCTCCAAAATTACATTTTGGCCCCAATAAAAATTTCAACTTTTTAGTTCAATCCTTCGGCCCTTTTTTTTTTAGGTATTACAAGAGGATTCTAATGGACATTCCAATGAAAATGTCCATTGAAAATCAAAAAAATGCAAGTCAATTGTCATTTAACAATACAGTGCATTTTGAATTTTTTTTATTCCAACGGAACAATCCGTTGGAATGTCCGTTGAAAATACATTTTTTTGAAAAGAAAATTAAAAATGGAGCTTTTTGGCCATTCCAACAGACATGTCCATTGGAATCTCCATTGAAAGGTTTTGTCCAATGGAATTTCCTATGAACTATTCCAATGGAATAGCCATCCATTGGCATATTCTGTTGAAAAATCCTATTTTTCTTGTAGTGGTAAGCATTAAAGATTTGTTGAGTTTGTTTTGCAGGTACGTGGAGAGAATTTGAACTTTCAAGTGATTCTGAGATGATAATATGCTATTACAATGATTAGAAAAACCCCTTAGAAAAACAAAAAATAAGAAAAACTGAACTCAGCGTTTCCTAAATCGATTTAGTAACCAATTCACATTTATCCAGATTTTGCTTGAGTTTTTGAATCAACTTCATAATCAATTCACTTCTTGAAAAATAAACATTGAGAATTAATTCTTCAATCTATTCACTGGATTTTCTAAAGTTTTGAGAAGACTCAAAATCTCTAAAAAATTTTAAAAAAATATCTGGATGAATTGATTCCCTAATCAATTTGTTGAAATTCTATCGTACATGAACTAATTTAGTAATCAATTTACCTATGAATCTTAATGAGTAAATTTAAACCCAAATTGATTCCTACTTTAATTTTTTCTCTTTAAATCAATTCATAAATTAATTCAAGGTGTAATACTATATAAACTTTGTTGTATACAGAAACTGGCCTCGCAAGGACGAGTTCTCGACCATAACAAAGACTAAGTCTCACGCTCCGACAAAAAGCCTTCAGTAGGCTTCGCTCCGACCAATCAAGAGAGTGGCAACAGCGAAGTAATCCTAAGCATCAAGCCTAGTCTCACTCATCGCAATATAAATGACACCGTGAGGACATTTGGGCACAATCCGCGAGGTGACTTCCCCTCCTAAGGAATCAATCCAACAAAGAGATCACACGGTGAACTTACTACAAGCAATACTTGTAATATATCTGAGCTAGGGATTCCCGCTCAAGTTGCCCTGCACCTTTCTCAGTCTAGCAATGATGCAGCAACCAAGCACAGACAAGCTCTATCTATAGCCACCCTAGAAGGTTCACTTTGCAGCCTACATTCAGCACTGGTCATTTTACAGTCTTTTCACTGTCTTTCTTATTTATTACTTAATGTAATACAACTGTAGCTTATAATTAAAGCGTGTAACTTCTCCTTCCCCTATAAATAGGATTCCCTTGTTAGAAGAAGGGAAGGAGAGACAACTCTGTAAGCAGAAACCCTGCAAATATTATTTCTCAATACAAATCATCTGTGGAAGTAGGGTCTGGTATCATCCGAATTTAGCCGAACCACGTTAAATTTGTCGTCTCTCTTTTTTCCTTCCTCTTGGTCCATCCTCTTTTGCACTTTGAAAACAGTATTGGTGCCCTAAACTCCTCCCTGTTGGCTGAAGTTCGTGTCTCCCATACGAATCAAATTTTATCGTCAACATTTTTGGCGCCATTTATGGGGACCATCTACTTTTTGAAGTTTCCTTCGTAGCCTAACTATGGCCAGAGGGAGAACGACTCGGAGTTCTACAGCTCTAGCTTCTCAGCAGCATGTCGTTGCGCTTGAAACACAAGAGGTGCAAACTCCTGACCGGTCCCGATCGGCACTCAAGAATACAGTCAGAGAATTGGCTAAAACTGTCAAAATGCTTGCCCAGGAACAAGCACAAAATGGCCAAAGACAAGAAGAGGTTATGGCACAACTCCAACAGCTTTGGGAGGAAGCTCACGACAATCGCGACAGCCAATGACTAGGGGATCTCAATGGGTAGAAAGCTCTACCCCTCAGTGCGAAGACCAACCTCTAGCAATGGAAGAGGTTCTCTAAAGGTTGAAATAGCTAGAAGAGCACTCGTAGCCTCAGAATAATCAACCTCGCCATGAGGGAATCTTGCCATTCTCTGTGAAGATTGAAGAATAACCTCTCCCGTCGAAACTCAGAGTGCCCACCATCCCACTATACGATAGGAACAGCAACTCGAGTGATCACCTGGACATGTTTAATACTTAAATGAACCTCCAAACGATTAACCCCTAGTGAAGTGTCGAGTCCTTCTCGCCACATTAGGGGTAGCACCTCGGGCTTGGTTTAGACACCTCCCAGCCCACAATATCAGCAGCTGGGACGAATGTCAAAGAAAATTTATCGATCAATATCGAGCACTAAAGAAACAACTTGTGCCTCCTTGCCATCTCGCAATGATTTTTTAGCGCAGGATGAGCTGCTCAAGGACTATGTAGCCTGATTTAGGCATGAAGCCAACTCCGTTGAGAACCCCTCAGAGGAAAGCATTTTAACGGTCATCTCAATGGGACTTCGTAAAGATGGCAAGCTATACAGGAGCCTCTACAAGTCCCCTGCTTGAGATCTCGCTAAATTCTACGATCAGGCAACTAAGCAAATAAGATGGGAAGAAACCTTCGAAACGGAGGAGCCCAAGCATAAAGGAAGCTATGGTGGTCCCTCTGCAAGCAAAAAGAGGGGCAGTGAGAGTCACGATAACCCTACTCCTCATCTTACGAAGAAGGCAAAACCTCAGTGACTTAAGAGCCACTTCGAGAGCTATAGCATCCTGTCGAATACACAGGACAAAATCTTTGCTGTAGAAAGGCATAATGAGGACTTCAGAAAACCCAAGCCAATGAGGGTACCAGTTAAGCCCAGAGACCAGAGCAGATTTTGTGCTTATCACAATGAGACTGGACACACCACCTCATAATGCCATGCTCTGAAAAATGCCATAGAAAGCCTTATCAGAAAGGGTCGGCTACAAGAATACGTGATTGGATCCTCTGGACAGCGAGCTCAACAGGCTCAGCAAGTTATCACCCAAGAGTCAGGGCCCTATATCAGAACTATATTTTGACCCTATAACACTTGTTTATTGAATTGTACCAATTATGGTATTTTGGAATTAATGAAAGACGCCGATTGGCCAAACATTGTCGAGACAAAAAGTTCTCTACTTTTATGCTGCTTGCTACAGCGAATGATTTTCACCTCACTACAGCATCATTACTATAGCAGACGGTTTTCACCCTACTACAGTGAATGGTTTTCATCTCGCTACAGCATCATCACTATAGTGGACGATTTTCACCGCACTATAGCTTACTTACTACAACGAATGGTTTTCTCCTCACTACAGCATCATCACTACAGCGGATGATTTTTACCCCGCTACAGCTTACTTGCTACAGCGAATGGTTTTTACCTCGCTACAGCATCATCACTACAGCAGATAGTTTTCACCCCACTACAGCTTACTTGCTATAACACTTCTTTATTGAACTGTACTAATTATGGTATTTTGGAATTAATGATAGACACCGATTGGCCAAACATTATCGAGACATAAAGTTTTCTACCTTTGCGTTGCTTGCTACAGTGAACGATTTTCACCTTGCTATAGCATCATCACTACAGTGGACGGTTTTCACCCTACTACAGCTTACTTGCTACAGCAAATGCTTTTCACCTCACTATAGCATCATCACTACAACGAACGATTTTCACCCCACTACAGCTTACTTGCTACAACGAATGGTTTTCAACTCGCTACAGCATCATCACTACAACGGACGGTTTTCACCCTGCTACAGCTTACTTGCTACATCGAATGGTTTTCACCTCGCTACAGCATCATCACTACAGCGGATGGTTTTCACCTCGCTACAACTTACTTGCTACAGTGAATGGTTTTCACCTCGCTATAGCATCATCACTATAGTGAATGATTTTAACCTCACTACAGCATTACTCTGCAAACTTACTTCAAGCAAATAACTTTCACCTTACAAAAACTAAACCGAGGGTGGGATGGCCTTGAGCCTACCTTGTGACTTTGAAAATTCAAATGAAACAAAAAAAAAACTTAGTGGATGGTTTTCACCTCGCTACCATGAAACAAAACTTTGGCAAACAAAACAAAATCCTAACCACTGACCCCTTACGGCACAAAGAAATTGAAAACAAAATCATTTTAACTTTTACACGAATTTCCCGCTGCTCTCATGTGGGCGAATTTACCGTAGCTCTCATGTGAATGAATTCCCCACAGCTCTCATATGGACAAATCCCTTACATCTTAAATGGGATCTCTCAGGTGTAGCTTACATGCGACCCCTCTCTCATTAGCAACAAGTTGAGTGATTGGAAAAGTAAAGCACAGCTGAATGGCCAAAAGGAGAAATTCTCATTAATTGTCAAAAGTTTACGTACAATAATGCATGAAGCATTCATTATAGTTTCCGAAAGGAGAAGAAATCATCCAACATAAAGACCTTAATAGGTGAGGCAACGGTACATCTGGGGAAAAAGCCTGGAAGCTTGGTGCTATGATTCCTGTAAAAAGCAGCTAAAAAGCTAGTTACCAGTTGTTGAGCTCATAGAATAGCAGCAGCCCCAGAGTTCCTCCTGCCCATTCCTTTGGCACGTCCTCCTGGGCTAGACACAGCAAATCAAAAAGTAGTAGACGCTGGCTGGCCAGGTAGCTGCACCACAAGTAATGGCTGGAGAAGGTGGTCAGAAGTCACCGCAAGAACTCGTAGGAGCCCACCCAGCAGGTTCCGCAATGAAGCCACATGCAACAGGCTATCCACTTCTCCCAGCTCTCTGCAACAGGCCATCCATGTCTCACTAAGCTTCATCGGAAGCCAAGACACCGAAACACAGGGGACTCTTCAGCCTCTTCCATTAAGTTCTTCTGGGATGCAAGAGAGATTGCCCCAGGCTATAAAAAATACCTGCTCGGCCCTTTGAAGAATCCAGAGAAATCTGATCTAATCTTCATCCATGACCCTAAACAAGTGGCATTGCCACACCAATGGCCAAAAATGACAAACAAGGGAGAGCATGGCCTGGTACAGAATGGAAAGATGTTTGACATGACACTTCGGTCAAAGAAGGACACTAACTGAAGATACGAATCAAGCCTTAGAAATTGGTAACTCCTAGCCTGTAAAGCAAACCGAGAGTTAGGGGGCTTATGTTGTATATAAAAATTGGCCTCACAAGGACAAGTCCTCGGGCACAACAAAGACCAAGCTCACGCTCCGACAAAAAGCCTTCAGTAGGCTTAGCTCCGACCAATCAAGAGAGTGGTAATAGTGAAGTAATCCTAAGCATCAAGCCTAGTCTCACTCACCGCAGTATAAATGACACCGCGAGGACATTTGGGCATGATCCATGAGGTGACTTCCCCTCACAAGGAATCAATCCAGCAAAGAGATCACACGATCAGCTTACTACAAGCAGTACTCGTAATATATCTGAGCTAGGGATTCCCGCTCAAGCTGCCCTACACCTTGCTCGGTCTAGCAGCGACGCAGCAACCAAGCACAAACAAGCTCTGTCTACAGCCACCCTAAAAGGTTCACTTTATAGCCTACATTCGACACTGGCCATTTTGCAGTCTTTTCATTGTCTTTCTTATTTATTACTTGAGGTAATATAACTGTAGCTTATAATTAATGCGTGTAACTTCTCTTTCCCCTATAAATAGGATTGCCTTGTCAGAAGAAGGGAAGGAGAGACAACTCTGTAAGCAGAAACCCTGCAAATATTATTTCTCAATACAAATCATCCATGGACGTAGGGTCCGGTGCCGCCCGGATTTAGTTGAGCCATGTTAAATTTGTCATCTCTCTTTTCTTCCTTCCTCTTAGTCCATCCTCTTTTGCACTTTAGAAGCAATATTGATGCCCTAAACTCCTCCCCATTGGCTGAAGTTTGTGTCTCCTGTACGAACCAGATTTCACTATCAACACACTTGAATCAACGTTGAACTCATTTCATATTTTTTCTTCATGCCCTTACCCGAAATTCTCTTGACTTTTAATCCCCCAACACATTTTTGTTCACTATTTTCTTTTATAGAAACATTAGAAGCACTACTTCTAACATTTTTAACTGATTAATTTCATTAAAAACACCCAAAATCAAAAATCCCCAAATCAAGACCTAAAAACCCTAGGTTCAACTACTTCAAATTTTTCAAAAACCTTAACACAATGGCAAAAAAATTAAGCTCACAACAAAGCAAAAGGATGAATCACCAATAAATGCAACTCAACCAATAAATGAAGAATCCTTCTTTAAATCTTCAAATGAATATGCAACTTACCTTTCACTTGAGAATAGGAAAGTTGAACCTTTAAAGTGTTTTAGTGATTAACTATTTAGAACTACACATTTACCTAAATTATTAACCAAACATTGGTTAAAGAAATTTTTGACCTTCAAAAGAAATGCATGCCCTGCGTTAGCAAAAACGTTTTATGCAAACCTTGTTAATACTAATGGAAAACTCTCATGTTATTTGATGCATAAGCATATGGTTGTTGACTATGAATTATTTGCAAATGAATTTGGTATGGATAACACACCCCCAAAGCTTACTGCAGGATCTTTTTCAAAATATAACAAGGAATTAGCCATTAGAATGCTATTTCCCTACTCCCCCCTAAAAGATGGAAGTGGGAAATTACTTATAACTAGCTTATCTCCTAAAAATAGGATCCTATACTCTACTTTGTGCAAAGTAATTATGCCAAGGATTACGAACTTTACACAAATAGGGGAAGATGAATTTTTTTTTATGTGAATTATTAAAAATTAATTGGATTTCAATTTTCCCTACTACATTTTGAAATACATGGTTGAATGTTCTAAGAGGATAGACATTGGATTTCTTCCCTATGCCATGATCCTTACGCCTATCTTTACCAAATTCAAAATAAAGTTTTCTGATGAAATTCTTACTACACCCCCAAATGCAACCACCTTGATTACTACATCGCATTTACATAAAATGGGATTAGAGGAAAATTAGCAAGAAAAATGGACTAACAAGAGATCAAAAATTACTCAACCATCTAGAGAAGTTTCAAGCTTAGCTAGAATATCTACTCAAGCTGAAGTAAGAATAGTTGAAATGGTTGAAAGGCTACAAAAACACATGACAGAACAAACGAACAAAATGGCAGACAATTAAGAAATATGGTTTGACCTTATAGAAGAACGAATGTCTCACATGGAAGAAGAAAACTGTAAAAGAGACAATGAAATCAATCAAAGGCTCAAATCACTTGAAATTCAAGTTCAAGAGTTTAGACATCAACTACAACAATAGGATGAAGAAGCTGAACTTGAGAATTAATTTGCCTCCTACTAAGTAGTTAGCTTTATGGTATCTAATTATTTTACTATTTGTTCCCCTTAGTCCCATTTCCCTGTTTTTGATGTTAATGTTTTTGTTGACTATATTATGATGTAATTTGATTCTGACTGATATTATAATTTGATATTCTATTCAGGATGATATATATTTTGGATATTTTTAGTATTTGTTGAGACTACTAAAATTTATACTATTTTTATTATATTTTAATGTTGGATATTGCATTTTTGGTTCAGATATTAGTTTATTCTAATGCTTGAATATTGGATGCAGATATATATATATATATATATATATATGATTTTTGAGTTATGAAATTGATATATGAATTTTAAATTCTTTTGATATATGAATTTTGAATAAATTTTGATATTGTATTTTGACTAAATTGATATTGTATTCTACTTTAATTTCTTCCAATTTTATTATTTTTGGTACATATTTTTATGCATTATTACTTTTTAATATGCCAAAAGGGGGAGAATTATGGAATTTTCAAATAAAAATACCATAAATTTTAGATATTTCAAAGTAAAAATGATAAATTTCAAATGAGACATTTTTTTTCAATTCTAAAAGGGTAGAAAATTCAAAAAGGGAAGGCATAAATTTTAGTTGGAAATTTAAAATAAAAAAATAAAATTTAAGAAGGTTGATGTGAAAATTAATAATCATCTCATCAAATAAAATTTAAAAATTTAAAAACTATTTTTTAATAAAATTTGAATCCGATATAAAATTGTTTGTTACCATCAAAAAGAGAGTGATTATCAGCCTAGGCTACCCTAGCTACACATTTTTCTTGGTTTTGATGTTGGAAAATAATTTTAGTTTAAATCATTATCTGACAATATATTTCACTATTTATTATTATTTGTTTTGCAGGTTCAAAGTATATGAGATTCAAGAGATCCAAAATTAGAGATAGTAATTATTTTATTCCTATAGGATCTTTTGTAAGTGAATTCAAATGAGATTTGATTCAAATAAATATTTTTTATTTGATATAATAAGGTATAAATAAACCACTTGAAGAAAGCTAAAATCAAATATTTTTCAAACAAATTTTTTTTACAAGTACAGATTTTATGAGATGATTTTATACCTTATGAATCAATTTACTAATCAATTTATGTTGAAAAATCTATTCGAATCGATTCGTTAATCAATTCATGAGGAAAAGGTTTGAAAATTTTTTGAACAAAAGGCTAGGATTTTATTCTAAATTGATTCAAGAATCAATTCATAAACTGAAAGTTAGTTATTCTATTTCAAAAAGTTACAATAGTTATAAAAACCCCTAGCCACCTTTCAGTTACATTAGATTTCATATCTTTCTCTCTTCTTCAAGTGTGAAAATCACAGAACAATCAAGGCTAATTCAGATTTGGTTCTACCTCATTACATCTCTCAAATCAAAAAGACTTTGAATCAAACTTCTACATAATTCACATTAGATGTTTGAGATTTTCATCTCAAACTTTAGTACTGTATTTCTTATCTTATCTTAAGTTTTCTTTCAAGATTTCTAGGTTAATAGGAATCTTGTTTAGGTTGGCAAGAGCTTATAAAAATTCTTATGGTTGTTTTAGGTTAGCAAGAAACCTGTTGTAATTATTGTGTTATTGTTGTTGTTCGAAACTAGCAGTTCATAAGCCTATTTTTAATCTTAATGTTTTGACAATAAAAGTGGTAACCTAGTTGAAGATTATCCAGTGGAGTCGACTTGAATTGTGATTTAAATTCAAGTTAAGCCACTTTAAAAATCTTGTGTCATGAACTTTTATTTTTCTGCTCCATCATTTCTAAATTCTACACAACAACTATTTTGCACATTTACTGCAATTTCTACTATGCTTCTTGATACAAAGCAATTCTTTACATTCTTATCCAATTCAAAGAGTTTATAATAATTAAAGGAGTATACAAATTTCCTGAAAGGAATAAGGGTAAGATCCATATTGTTCAATATATCTTTATCTAGGATCCTCAAAATTATCAGTGATGAGTACAAAGGAAACTTAGTTTGTGTCAAGAAAAATATATTGAAACTCTTTTGCATTGATTTAAGATGGAGTTTTGCTCTAAGAGTAACATTCCTTATGACATGTTAAAGAAATTGAGTGAAAAGGATTGTCCTATTTCTTCTCAAGATAGGTTTAATGAAGTTTTGTTTCCTTATGCTTCTATTATGGGAAGTCCCATGTATGCTTTAATCTACACAAGGCCTAATCTTGCCTATGCAGTGTAAGTCCTAAGTAGATTCTACTCTAGTCCTGGAAAGAATCATTAGGAAAAAGTAAAACAAGTATTTTATTATCTAAAATATATTAAGTCATATACTTCAACTTATCAAACTAATCAATTAGAGCTGATTGGATACTCAGATTTTGATTATCAAGGCTATTTAGATACACAAAAGTTAACTTCTAGTTTTGTATTTATGTTTGGTGGAGGTGTAATTTCCTAGAAAAGTAAGAAATAAGTTATTGTAGCTCAATCCACCATGGAGGCCGAGTATGTGGCTATAAGTATAGCTACAAAGGAGGCTGTGTATAATAAAAAATTTGTAAGAAGCCTTTATGTAGTACCGTTTGAGGAGCAATCCATAATGATCCTTTGTTATAATTCTTTAGTTATTGTTATTATGAAAGATCCTAAGTGTCACTCTAAAGCAAAGCCTATTAAAGGAAAATATCATTAGATTTGAAATATGCTAAAATAACAAGAAGTCATTGTTGAAAAGATAACATCAAATGAAAATTTAGTAGATCTATTCACTAAGGCTTTTGGTGTACTTGTTTTCAATAGTTATGTTCAAAACATGGGTATAATCCCTTTTTTATGTACATATATGAAATGAATAAAGTAATAACTATTCAATGAAATTTATTTTGTGATGTATTCATTGAGTGCTCATAGTTTTGTCCCAAGATTCAACTCCCCAATCAGGTATGTATTTGCAAGCATATGCAAGGAAGGTCTCGATAGAGAGGAAGGGTTGGATCTCAAATTGTTCAAGCCTATAGAATGTTTTAGAGGGACATTTTCTTAGTGGCTAATACTCAAATTATAATGTAGCTTTACTTGAGTTGCTAGATTCTAAGCATGCCATGAACAATGGACCAATTTGAGATTCAGTTCTAGAATTTGATTGGATATTACATATTTTATATAGACCTAGCTTAACTATATAAAGTCTATATCAGAAAATTTGAGATAATGCTTATTATCATGGCCTTAGAAATATGTATATTTATTTATTTTTTGTTTTGAAATAGAGATTGCAAGAATTTTAATGATTTCAACATTAGTTTTATTGGTTTTAGAAAGAATTTTAATTCACTTAATGTAGAATTATACATGAATGGTTTCAATGTTATAAATGAAATTTGTTTAAATAGCCATGAATAATGGGTTTAGCACTTGAATGTGGGCAAATATTCATTAATGAGATATAGGTTACTATGGCTTGTTGTACACCTATATTGGAGGTTAAAGGTCTTAAACTCTTCTATAAATACCTTCATTAATCTTACAAGCGAGGCTTGCAATAGAAAATTGCTTGGTTGAAAGTAGTAAGCCAATTAATTGTAGAAAAATTTAATATTCTTGTAATTCTCTTTATTTCTCTTGAATTATATTAAGAGGACATTTTGTGACTCTTGGAGAAGGATCTCAACTTATGAGGCATTTTGCAAATTATAAAGTTATTGAAGATATTCTGTTTTAGAGGAGGAACTCCAATTAGATTGCATATCTTATACTAATGACATCATCCAATAACATTTTATTATTATTTATCATGATTATTTCCTTTGATTTTATATACTTTATATGAGAACCTTCTCTTTCTAACATTAATTATCTTGTAGGATTGGTAAGATAAGAGATTTTGAGCAAATGATTATGTTGGGTTAACTAAAGGGTCCCATGAATTATTGCTTGAGGAAGTCATTACACATTGTTATGATCGATTAACCTGAAGGTCCCATTGTATGTTGCATTAAAGTAACATAATATGAATTTACCATATTGTCCCTATTTGATATAAGACTAATGGAATAAAACATGTTATGTTTGGAAAGAGTGCATGATGATAATTGATATACATGTTTTAGGATTGAAAAGGTTTCTCCCACTTTATTGAATACTTGAATTGTACTCACCCCTATTGTTTATCATTTCAAAGACTAATTTTCAAAAAAAAAAATTATCTAGTGGTGCCCGCTTCTACTTAGTAGGGGTAAAAGCCATGCTTTAATATATAGATATATCATGATAGAGAATGTTAGCAACCTACCAGGTTGACATTGTTACATCATGAGTCTATGTTTTCTATTTTGATAGATTTGTTTATTTCAACAACTTATTTCCATATGAAATTTTCTTTGTTTTATCATTTTGAATGTAAGTGCACACATTCAATTTATATAAAGT
>JANHAO010020081.1:0-12979 GCA_026873985.1 Saraca asoca | reverse complement strand
GCCTATAGACCTTTCCAAATTCAATAACAAAGATGAAAGAAAAAGAAGGATATTCATGCCACACTCTAGAATAGAGAAGAATGAGGTGATAAGTGATGAATATGATGACACAAAGAGGAAACTTTTTGATGAGTCTCAAGTTCTAGTAAGAATCCTAAGAGAGAAAGCTCTCAAGAAGAAGTTGACTTTTCAATTCATAAAATTACATAATCTTAATTCCAAGGGAAATAAGCCTTCCCAAATAGCTATCACTAAACAAAAATGAGCTGGATTAATAAACCAAAAAAGCCCACAAAAATACTAGCCAATTTAACCAAAAACATAAGCCTAAACTATTACAAAAATTCTAAAACAAGCCCCAAAAATGGGCTATTTGGTCCTTACAAGATAGCATCCCAATTTACCCTAGTGGCTCTACTTGATGAGATGACTTGAATGCAAATGACTCTTGACTTTCCCAAGCCATCATCTTCTTGTTGGCATAAGCCTTGGAAAGCCTCCCTAATCCTCCTAGCCTTAGTCCTTATGATAGGTCCAATCAAAATATGCAAAGGCTCTTGATGAATTTTTGAATTGTCCCTTGAGTTTCCATCATTCCCCTTCTCTTCAAAAGGATTCAACCTTGAATCTTCAAGATTTACATCAAAAGAAGAAAGATCAAAAACATTAAAGGTAGTACTAACATTATATTCATCAGGAAGATCCAACTTATAGGCATTATCATTGATCTTTGCCACCACTTGGAATGAACCATTGCCTTTTGGGTGGAGCTTAGTTCTTCTTTGTGTCAGAAATCTCTTTTTTCTCATATGCAATCAAACTTAATCTCCCGGCTCAAAGACAACCTTTTTTCATCCTTTGTTGGCTTGTTAGGCATATTACTCTATTCTTTCCTCAATATTTTTCCTTACTTGTTCATGTAAATGTCGCATTAATTCGGCCATCTTCTTCCTAACTAGACTTACACATTCCTTAATAGGCAATGACAATAAATCCAAAGGAGTTAGTGGATTAAAATCATAAACAATTTTAAATGGAGAAAAATGAGTAATTGAGTGTACACTTCTATTTTAAGAAAATTTAACATGAGGCAAGCATTCCTCCCAATTTTTCAAGTTCTTTTAGATATCTCAATAAAACAATTAAAGTCCTATTAACTACATTGGTTTAGCCATCAGTTTGTGGGTGACATGCTATTGAAAACAACAATTTAGTCCCTAATTTTTCCTATAGAGCCTTCCAAAAATAGCTTAAGAACATAACATCTCTATCTGACACAATGTTCTTCGGCACCCTATGCAACCTCACTACTTCTCTAAAGAATAAATCAGCAATGTAAGTAACATCATCAGTTTTATGGCATGAATGAAATGAGCTATTTTAGAGAACCTATCAACCACAACAAAAATAGAGTCCCTCCCCTTTTTGGACTTAGGGAACCCTAGCACAAAATCCATAAAAATGTCCATCTCAGGTTCATTAGGAATGGGAAGTGGAGGTGTAAAGACCATGAAGCATAACTCTATATTTAGCTTCTTTACATGTTATACAATTACCACAAAGCTTTTCTACATCATGTTTCATGCCTAGCCAAAAGAAATGTTCTTGCAATGTAGCCAAGGCTTTTGCAATGCCAAAACGACTCATTAACCTACCCCTATAGGCTTCCCTTACAAGCAAATCTCTCAAAAAGTTTTTAAGCACACACAACTTATTTTCTTTCAATAAAAACCCATCATGCCAAAAATATTTGCCAAATGCCACGTTCTTACAAGCATCAAACATACTAGAAAAATCATGGTCATCCACATATAACTCCTTAATGTGTTTAAAACCTAACAATTTAGCATGCATAGTAGAGACAAGGGTATACCTGTGAGATAGTGCATTAGCCATTACATTCTCTTTACCTTGCTTATATTGGATGGTGTAAGGAAATATCTTAATGAATTCCATCCACTTGCCATATCATCAGTTCAACTTCCCTTGTCCCTTCAAGTGCTTTAAAGATTCATGGTCGGCATGGATGACAAACTCCTTTAGCCATAGGTAGTTTTACCATGTGTCTAAAGCCCAAACCAATGCATACAGCTCTTTGTCATAAGTAGGGTTTGCTCTATTTAGCTTCTCACTAAAGTATGCAATAAGACATCTTTTCTTCATCAAAACATCTCTAATACCAAGTCCCAAAGCATCACATTCAATTTCAAAAGCTTTAGAAAAATTAGGAAGAGCAAGTAAAGGTGTAAAAGTTAATCTTTCCTTAAGCAACTCAAAAGGTCTTTCTTACTCACTCTGATACTTGAATCCCACATTCTTTTTTATAAGTTTGGTCAAGGGTGCGACTATGGCGCTAAAATCTCTCACAAACCTCCTATAAAAACTAGCCAATCCATGGAAGCTCCTCACCTCACTAATAGTTTTTTGTGTAGGCCACTCCCTAATGGCTTTAACTTTTTCCTCATCTATTTCTATACCCTTAACACTCACCATATAACCTAAGAATATAATTTTATTTAAGCAAAATGAACACTTTTCAAAATTGACATAGAACATTTCATTTTCCAAGGATTGCAACATATACTTCAAGTGCTCAACATGTTCATTATCATCTTTACTATATACAAGAATGTCATAAAAATACATAACCACAACTTTTCCAAAAAAAAAATGACATAAAACATGATTCATCAATCTTATAAATGTACTAGGAGCATTTGTCAAGCCAAAAAGCATGACCAACCATTCATACAAACCATACTTAGTTTTGAAAGCAATTTTCCACTCATCTCCTAATCTCATTCTAATTTGATGATAGCCATAATTTAAATCAATTTTAGAGAGCACACAAGATCTATGTAACTTATCAAACATATCATCAAGCCTAGGGATAGGATGTCTATACTTTGTAATGATTTTGTTAATTGGTCAGCAATCAACACACATCTTCCATGATCCATCTTTTTTAGGCACTAGAAAGATTAGAACCATATAAAGACTCATGCTCTCACTAATGTAATCTTTTGCCATGAGCTCTTCCACTTGCTTTTAAATTTCTTTTGCCTCTTCGGGATTGGTTTTATAGGCTATTTGGTTTGTTATGGAAGCACCAGTAATGAAGTTAATTTAATGCTCTATCCCCTCATTGGTGCCAAATTGTGGGGCACTTCTTTAGGGATCACCTTTTTAAATTCTTGCAAAATTGAGTCAATGGAATTTGGAAAAACAACATTATCATGGTTAGTGTTCATATAGACTTCTTTGCACAAGAGTGCATACATAAGCCGATTAGCACATGAAGCATATTTCATATCACTAGTTGTTGTACATGAAAATCGGCCCAAAAGGAATCATAGTGAACTTGAGCTCGCCAAAGGATAGAGATCATCAAGTTCCCCACGAGCTACCCCCTAGCGGGCTTCTCACCAACGAACTTCATCAAAGCGAGTTACACCTTGCTAGATAGCAACCCTGTGAGGTAGTCATGAGAACGGCCAACCTTCTTACTAGAGCATGCAGACCTTTTACAGCTGCATCAACAACACCTCATAGTTGTCCCGAGTTAGGAACCCTAGTGCTGAGGCGCTGGATGCCCCGCATAACAAAGATGGCACCAAACAATGACTATAAGTTCAAGTCTACAGCCAACAGGAAGGCCCCACCTCCCTAGCCTACATTCTGCAATAGCTGAATTATAGGCTTTTATTGTCTTTTCCATTTATAGCTTGATGTAACACAACTGTAACTTATAATTAATATATGTACCCCTCCTCCTTCTATAAATAGGAAGACCTTGTTAGAAGGAAGACAGAGACCAATTCCTATGTACAGAAACTTTGTCAAAGCAAAGAGCAAGCTAATTGTAATCTTGCCAATATATCCCGTTCCCCGTGGACGTAGGGTCCAGTAAGCTCTGGATTTGGTCGAACCACATTGAATCTTGTGTTTTTCCTATACTCTTCCCTTCACATCATTTTACTTTGCTATTTTTGCCATCTTTAAACCAGATTCAAGCTTGAGATCCCGTAAGAATCCCCATTGGCCGGAGTTTAGAGTATAACCAAAATCCGATGTCAATATTTTGGCACCGTCTGTGGGGAATCTCGCCTACTCTGGTTCATTTTCATCACAATGGCCAAGGGAAGAGTCACCAGAGCCTTGAACGCGCAACCCTGCCCTTTGGATGGCCATGTTTCGACAACGGACTTGTCTACCACCCCTGTCATCAGAGCAGCTACTAGCCTCCTTCCAGCCAATCCAATGCAACCTGCTCTTACTGCTAATAGCATCAATGAACCACAGGCCTGGCTCCAGCATCAGGAGAAACTTGAGCACATGGTGGGAGAACTGACTAAAGCAGTCATGTCGTCGGCACAAAATGTGTAGAGACGAGCTGAAACACAACAACTGGGCTATCCAAACCAAGGCAATACTTAATCTCGTTGCTCATAGGAGTCGACCCCGAATCATAACCCCCAAGACGATGAAGGTCAAAGTGCCCAGTGGTCTTCTAGCCAACACTTTGAGGAATAGGACCTATAAGTTGGGGAGCTATTTCAGAAGATGGCTCAATTGGAAGAATGCCTCTGAGCCCCGGGTGATCGATCTCGTTGTGAGGAACGATTGCCACTTTCTCAGGAGATCAAAGTTTGAACTCTCCCTCTCAAGCTTAGAGTCCCTGCGATCCCATTGTATAATGGAGATTCAGACCCTTATGATCATCTGGACACATTCAATGTTCAGATGGACCTGCAGACAACTGACCCCCTAGTTAAGTGTCGGGTTTTCCCTGCCACATTGGGAGTCATGCCCCAAGCCTGGTTCAAAAGTCTTCTGACTCATTCAATTGATAGTTGGGAGGACTGTCAATAGAAATTTATCAGCCAATATCGAGTACTGAAGAGGCAACCTGTGCCCCCTTGCCACCTCGCTATGGTCTTTCAACGCAAGTAGGAGTTGCTAAAGGATTATATTGCTAGGTTCAGGCTTGAGGCCAATTTTGTGGAAAATCAATCTAAAGAAACCATGCTAGCCACCATCTTCGTGGGACTCCGCAAAGATGGAAAGCTATACAAAAGTCTATACAAATCCCCGATGAAGGACCTCATCAAATTCTATGAGCGAGTTGCCAAGCAGATTAGATGGTAGGAGACCTTCGGCTAAGAAAAGTCTGACAAGCAAGATGAAAGGGCCAATTCCTCTCATAGCAAGAGGAGAAACGATGAAGAACAAAACAACCACACCACCAAACGATTAGCCAATAAGTCCAAAAAGCCCAAGGGTGGATGCCCCCAGTACCCAGACCGTTACGAGTAATTCAGCATTCTCTTAGAATCCCAAGATAGAATCTATGTGACAGAAAGAGGTAAGGAAGACTTTGGGATCCCCCCACCTTCCAATATCCCTTATAGGTGGAGAAACCAGGAAGAGTTTTGTGCCTACCATAATGAGGCTGGTCATGGTACAACAAACTGTCGGGCCCTAAGGGAGACAATTGAAGATCTGATCAGACAGGGACGTTTAAAAGAATACATGGTACGATCCTTAAGGCAGCTACCCCATCCCTCTCAGCACAATATTGACTAAGAACCGGGGGGCTCGGTCTGAGTCATATATTGATGTTGTGATTTTGATCCTTGGGATGAATGTAATTATAATTTTCTTTATTTTGTTGAAAGATTATTTGGCAATTGGTTAATTGTTATCCATTCTGATTTCTTCCCTCCCGACCAAATGGCACCCGCAGCTCGCATGCGGTCAACATATTTACAGATTCTGCTAGCAAATTTGCACTTCCCCTAACTGCGGTCACTGACCCAATTGGGGCCTCCTCCCAGAACTCAATCCGAAGAAGAATTGATAGAGTCATTTAACCAATTGAGCTGCGGGCTCATTAAGATGTGGAGACATTCAAAATAAACTCATTTAACCAGTTAAGTTGTAGGCTTGCTAAGACATGGAGACCTTCAAAATAAACTCATTTAACCAGCATAGCCTCGGGCTCGTTGAGATGCGGAGACGTTCAAAATAAGCTCATTTAACCAATTGAGCTACAGGCTCACTGAGACGTGGAGACGTTCAAAATAAACTTATTTAGCCAGTTAAGCTGCAGGCTCGCTGAGGTATGGAGACTCTCAAAACAAACTCATTTAGCCGGTTGAGTTGCAAGCTCATTGAGGCATGGAGACGCTTTAAGCTGCGGGCTCACTGAGGTGTGGAGACGCTCAAAACAAACTCATTTAACCAGTTAAGCTGGGGGCTCGTTGAGGCATGGAGACACTCAAAACAAACTCATTTAACCAGCAGAGCTATGGGCTCGCTGAGGTGTGGAGACACTTAAAATAAACTCATTTGACCAGTTGAGCTACGGGCTCGCTGAGACATGGAGACGTTTAAAATAAACTCATTTAACCAACGTAGCCTCGTGCTTGCTAAGATGTGGAGACATTCAAAATAAACTCATTTAAATAGCATAGCCTCGTGCTTGCTGAGACGTGAAGATGTTCAAAATAAACTCATTTAACCAGTGTAGCCTTATTCTCGCTGAGACATGGAGACATTCAAATAAAGTCATTTAACAATGTGGAAACATTCAAAATAAACTCACTTTGGCCAGCGTAGCCTTGTGCTCACTAAGACGTGGAGATGTTCAAAATAAACTCGTTTAACCAACGTAGCCTCGTGCTCGCTAAGAGGTGGAAACATTCAAAATAAACTCACTTTGGCCAGCGTAACCTTGTGCTCGCTGAGACATGGAGACATTTAAAATAAACTTATCTTAGCTAGCGTAGCTGGGCGCTTGCTGAGGTACGGAGGCACTCTTAAAAACTCAATGCTAGTGTGATTCTTTGATCACTGAAGCGTAATAAATTGATGAATTTCTTAGCCAGCGTAGTTGCGTGCTTGCTGAGGTGCGGAGGCACTCTTAAAAACTCAACGCTAGCGTGATTCTTTGATCATTGAAGTGTAATGAATTGATGAATTTCTCATCTGCCTTAAGGTAGCAGAATTATTAAACCTGTAACTTGTGTGTGAATCTATTCTATTATTTAATAATTTTTTCACTTATATTTTTATTCATCTGGCCATAGTAGCAGCCTAAAGGCGATGTTGCCCTGGTTTACAATTTGTGCTATTTTCTGAACCATGCGTGAGTTCTGCAGATGATTCAAATCGAGGTGTATTGCAAAGGAATATGGCAACAAATAAAGATTGTAGAAAAGTAGATTTTACTCATTAAAAGACCTCAACAAGGCAGAATACATCAGAGTCCTAAGTACAAGCTAGTTCAGGAGCAAAAGAAGGCCCTACAAAAAAAAAGAGAGAAGGAGAGAGAGCCGGCCTTGGATGGCTGCGTTTTGAGACTAGCCCGCCGCAACCTTTCCTCTTTCATTGCAAAATCAGCGGCAGTGTTGCATCCCATCTACCTCGACTGCCTGCACCTCCTAGGGAATACGCATCAGGAAGCCTCAGGGGCTTGGCTGGCCGAGCAAATTGCCTTACGTCATAGCCGGGAGGACATAATCCAAGATCCATATGAGATCCCTCCATGTTACCAGAGAAGACAAGTCTTCCGAATTACATATGCAGCAAACCATACACACCTCCATAAAGGACCAGAATGTCAATGGCGGTTTGTCAGGGAACTCCATAATTTGTTCTATGTGGTAAGGACGAAGGATGGCCTCTCCCTTAAATAGGGCAAGAAACGGTTCATCAAAGAGTCCAGATTTAGCCCCTCCAGCCATCCATATTAATGGCTTCAGAAAGGGCTGAGTTAGTCCAGTCATAATTACTGGATATATGTTGTGAAAAATGAGGCTTAGAGGGGATGAATCAATAGTTTTGAAAAAGAAATTTTGACTGACTAGGAATCGAAGAGCCTCAACTCCCATCCCATTGAGTGAGTTAAGAGTTGGGGGGCTGATGTTGTACATGAAAATCGGTCCAGAAGGAAGCATAGTGAACTTGAGCTCGCCAAAGGACAAAGATCATCATGTTCCCCAATGAGCTACCCCCCAGCAGGCTCCTGACCAACGAAATTCATCGAAGCGAGTTACACCTCGCTGGATAGCAACCCTGCGAGGTAGTCATGAGAACGACCAACCTTCTTACTAGAGCACGCAGACCTTTTACAGCTGCATCAAGCTCGCCTCTACAATACCTCACAGTTGTCCTGAGTCAAGAACCCCAACACTGAGGCGCTAGATGCCCGATATAACAAAGATGGCACCAGACAATGACTATAAGTTCATGTCTATAGCCAACAGGTGGGCCCCACCTCCCCAGCCTATATTCTGTAATAGCTGAATTGTAGGCCTTTCCTATCTTTTCCATTTATAGCTTGATGTAACACAACTGTAACTTGTAATTAATGTATGTACCCTTCCTCCTTCTATAAATTAGAAGACCTTGTTAGAAGGAAAAGAGAGACCAATTCCTATGTATAGAAACTTTGTCAAAGCAGAGAGCAAGCTAATTGTAATCTTGCCAATATATCCCATTCCCCATGGACGTAGGGTCTAGTAAGCTATGGATTTGGCTGAACCATGTTAAATCTTGTATTTTTCCTATACTCTTCCCTTCATCTCATTTTACTCTGCTATTTTTGCCATCTTTAAACCAGATTCAGGCTTAAGATCCCGTAAGAATCCCCGTTGGCTAGAATTTGGAGTATAACCAAAATTTGACATCAACACTAGTCTAAGAAAACACACTTAATTTTCTTTTGACTTGTTTTGATTTTTCTCTCAACTTTTTTCTTTCTTCTCACTTTTCACTCTCATTCTCCTTTTCCTCACTCATTTTCTTTTTGTTTTTCTCCTTTTTCAATTACTTTTCAAAGACTTGTTTTAGGGTTAAAGGTGCAAGAGTAACCAATTTATTGTCTTTAACAAAGCTATACCTATTGAGGAAGCCATCAAGAATCATTTGTCTATCAAAATTTCATGGCCTTCTTAACAACAAGTGAGCCACTTGCATAAGAACAACATCACAAAGAACCTCATCTTAGTACCTTCCAAGAGAATGTCACTAGAACTTGTCTTGTTACCTTTACCTCCCTACTATCATTCAACCATTGTAATTCATAAAGTTTGGAATGATTCAAAGTATGTAAACCCAATTTTTCTACCTTGACCATGCTAACCACATTGGCATAACTCCCCTTAACAACAGCAAGATTGCACACTTTACCCTTCATTTGACATCTTGTATGAAAGATGTTTTCTCTTTGTTTTTCATTTTCTTTCTTAGCTTGAATATTTAAAACTCTCCTCACCACTAAGGCTTCTCCTTCAACCAAATGCTCTACTTCTTCACAACTCTCCCCCCTAGTAGAGTTAGATTCTTCCTCTTCTCTTTCATGTTCACTTGCAGACTCAATCTCCCCATTCCCCTTCACTAGTATGACTCTTATGTTGGGGCATTCATAAGTATAGTGATCATGGCCTAGGCACTTGAAGCATTTGATATTTTTTTGTCATTGAGGTGCTTCAACCTTGCCTTTTCCTATAGGGTCTTCTCCTTTAGCCTTTGAGGAAGTTTTGGTTATGACCCTTTTGGAGTATCTGTCATCCTTTTGCTCATACTTCTTCTCCTAATTAGGCTTCCATGAAAAGTTAAATTGATGTCCATATTTGGAAGAACTCCTTTTAAGTTGTCTCTCCTCTTTCATAGCCATGTGTACCATATCTTCTAATTCCACATAATGCTGTAGCTCCACCACATTTGCAATGTCATAGTGTAAACTATAGAGAACCGAGCCATTTTTGCCTCTCTATCTTCCTCCACATTAGCTCTAATCATGGCCACATCCATCTCCTTGTATTGACTTCAACACTCTTAGAACCTTGTGTGAGGCCTTGGAGTTTTTGATACAATTATCTATAATAGTGGCTAGCAATGAATCTCCTCTCATGAAGGCCTTCAACTCATCCTAAGTAGAAATAGGTCATTCATGGTTTCTTCTTCTACCTTTAGACTAGTTGATCCCACCATATGATAGCATAATCTATGAATTCAATAACTACAAGCTTTGCCTTTTTTTCTTTGGAATAGTTTTGGCATTCAAAAATCAATTACACCTTCTTTTCCCACTCTAAATGAGCTTCCAAATCATTTTTCTCATGGAATGGAGGAATTTGCATCTTTATATCATGGAGGCTAGAATAAACTCCTTCTCTTCTTGGCCTTTTATTTCTTCTTCCCACATTTCTTCTCTCACCCTTCCTCTCACTCCTTTCGATTTCTTAAAGGAAGTGGATAGTTCTTCATCATCTTCACTTTCCATTCACCTTTATTGCTATCATGATGATGACTTTGTCTTCTTTCTCTTCTCTCATGTGTATTTCTTCTATTTTCAACTTTTATGACTCTCTCACC
Organism: Saraca asoca; assembly: GCA_026873985.1. Taxonomy (NCBI): domain Eukaryota; kingdom Viridiplantae; phylum Streptophyta; class Magnoliopsida; order Fabales; family Fabaceae; genus Saraca; species Saraca asoca. The sequence continues at coordinate 2,596 of JANHAO010020081.1, read as the reverse complement.
AATCTCATCAAGCTTCATGTTCACCCTCTCAAATTGTTGTTGCATGGCTCTCATGGTGAACATGATCTCATTATTTTGAGAACTACTACCAAAAATGTTAGAAGAAAATAGGGTCCTCACCAACACTTTCCTCACTTTTGTTTGAGACATTCCACTAATGTTTGCACTCTAGAGTTAGGCTTTTACCTTTAAATGAGCTCACACGCACTTGCCTTTTTCCACTCTTATCTTCTCTTTTTTGAAGCTCTTTAAGAACTGAAAGGACAAGATCTTTGAGTTTTCAAAATGTGGCAACCTATATCACACAACAATTCAATAATTCCAAAAGTGGTATGAACCAAAAATTACAAAGAGCAAGGAAATAATAAAGGAAAAACAACAAAATTGGACAGCACAAAGAAAGACAAGTTTTGGCCAAAAATTTTCTAGTTGACTGAAAATGGTACAAAAAAATTCAATGGTCAAGAATATGGACCCCAAACTAGACTTTCTAAGCTATTAAAATGACTATGCATCCAAACAAACACCTTGAAATTGAATACAATGGAAATTAATTCAAAAGAAGCCAATTCTTTGTCGATTGAATAGAGCTCAAACTTGCAACATTTTTTTTTGTTTCCAATTGTTCAAGATAGCACTTGCTTTCTTTCATTTCTACTTTCTTTTTCTCTTGTTCTTTCACACTTTTTTCTTTCAAAATTTGTTTCACTTTTCTTTTGCCATAATTTTGTTTTTTGACTAATATTTTCTCTCTTTTGTTTTGTGTTTCCTATCACATAAAAACTTACTGTCCTAGAATTTTTCAGCACTTGTAAGAAAACAAATTGAGTAGACAATAATCAATTTTAATAGGCCATAATTGCGTTAAAATAATTTCCAATAGTGTACTCAATAGGAAGATGTTTTTGGCATAAAACACAATTAATTTCCAGCTTGGACAATAGCAAAAATTTCAAAGAAATGTAGTAGAAAGTTTCAGCCAAACTAAGAGAAATTAGATAACAACTAAACTGAAATAGGAGACTACAATTTTCACACAAATAGTTGATGAAATGTTGAGGAAAATGGCACCAAATAGCACCAAACTAAAATGAAATTTAGTCCCACACCAATGGATAAACAAAAGCAATGTAAAGGAAACTTAAACCAACTAACAAACACTTGATGTGCAACAAGTTAAGAAGCAAAAAAAGTCTACAGAATTTCAGCAGAATGCCATGCAAGACAGCAGACAAAAATCAATAGAGAATGACAAAATTGAGCAAAAAAATTTAAACTAAACAAACCTATGATCAAACATTTGATAGATAAGCTAAGACATAAAAATTTTGTCAACAGAAAAGATGCCAAATAGCAAGCAAAATTACAACAAAAAATGGGACAGCAACAAGAAGAATCAATGCAACAAAATGAAGCAAAATTAGACACAATTTAACGAGGTAGACAGTAGTGTAATTGGCATGGAAACAAGGCAAACCAACAAGAAAAATGTACAAGAAAATTAGCAAAGATTTAGCTAAAAAAAAAAAAAAAGAAATTAACCCTGAAATTTGGAGAGCTAAAGCTCTTATACCAAATTGATGTGATCTCTATAAGAGATGCCTATGAACCTTTTCAAATTCAGCAACAACGACGAAAGAAAAAGAAAGATATTCATGCCACACTCCTAAATAGAGAAGAAGGGGAATGATAAGTGATGGATTTGACACTACAAAAAAGAAAGTCTTTAATAAGTCTTAAGTTTTAGCAAGAATCCTAAGAGACAAAGCTCTCAAGAAGAAGATGACTATTCAGTTCATAAAATTATGTAATCTAAATTCTAAAGGAAACATGCCTTCCTAAATAGCTATCATTAAACAAAAATGGACGAGATTAATAAATCAAATGAGCTTACAAAATACTAGCCAATTTAGCCAAAAACATAAGCCTAAGCTATTACAAAATGTCCAAAAACAAGCCATAAAAATGGATCATTTGGTCCTTACACTACAAGAAAAATAGTCAATACCTATGGATTTTCCTGTGAATTTTGGCTTAAAATCCACAGGTAAGACATTTCCTATGGAAAAAAATTTGTAGGTATAACGTTCATGGAAATTTTTTTCTTGCGGATTGGATTTAAAATCCCCCAAGTATTTTGCTATAGATATTTCCGCAAGAAACCACACAAAATCCACAAGTAATTTCTCCACTCGTGGGTAGATTTTGATGGAAACTTTCTACAAATTTTCCTATGGATTTTTATTCGCAAGAAATAATTCACAGGTAAATCCACAGGAAATATCTGTAGCTAATTCAATAGGTGAACTTTCGCAGGTAAATCCATAGGAAATTTTCACAGCAAAATCCGTAGGTGACCTTTCGTAGGTAAATCCACAAGTGACCTTTCACAGGTAAATCCGCAGGAAATTTCTGCAACAAAATCCACAGGTAAAGTTTCATAAGAAAAATTAAAAAAAATAATTATTTAAGTGTAATATTCATTAATCACCTGTATTTTCATAACAATGGATTTATAATACTTCAAATATGAAACCACATTACAAACTAAATATGTCAATAAGCAATATTAAAATCCAAAAATAAAAATACAAAA
>JANHAO010020080.1:0-12980 GCA_026873985.1 Saraca asoca | reverse complement strand
AACCATAATACCACTAAGAAGATATTCCAATAACTCAACCAACGCATTAAATATCAACAACCATAATACTACTAAGAAGAAGACACTGAAGTACCTCAGTTGTCCCCTACAAAAGCCTCTGGAAAGAAACAGCAAAGAACGTAGTGTAAGAAATTTTTCTACCAAACCCAACAATAACACAGGGAAAAAAATTCTAGCATTCGGGAAGTTATAAGCATAAATTTAATGGAGCCATCATTATTTTTGTACTTACAATACTTAGCGTACATTGACAACTCTACTTCGGAGAAAATCAAACAACAAGAGAAACAAATGATACACCGCCACGTTGCCTATGATAGCAAAACGTAACGTGTGTGGTGAGCGGGAAAATACTATTTTTTGTATAGAGCAGCAGATGGACAAATGACCAATACGTAGCGTTTTATCTGAACGGGAAGAAAAAACTCTATATAGCTGACACGTATAAAAGTTACAGTGTAAGCAACCCTCTTTTAATAATATGATGAATTTGCTTCTTCATTACTTAGTATTTTATTACGTTTTGTTTTTAATCATTACTGACACCCACTAATGACTCCAGAGAGTGATATGACCCTAGTCAATTCCTATAAATGCACTTCTGAACCATTGAATTTAAATCAAATGAGATATGACCCTAGTCAATTCCTATAAATGCAATTCTGACCTAGTCAAATTCAAACCGTACAAATGTTGTATGCTTTTGATTAGAAATATTAAAGAAAATTTGTTTATATTTTCAATTATGGTGGTTTGCTTTACCCTTGATTGGTTGGAAAGAATTTAGAAGAAAATAAAATTTTAAAATTAAAAAAAAAAAAAGGAAAAGAGAGTTTGTTGGTGATTGGTAGAGGAAAGAAAAAAAAATGAGTAGAAAAATAAAAATGGGCCCCACGCTAAAAAAATTTTTGTGCCCGGGTGCACAAAAAATGAGCAAAAAAACATATTCTGCTTCCCTACTTGCTGCTTCTTCACCATCTTTAACCCCCGCTTCCAGCGTAAAATGCAAGCTCTGCAAGTTAAATCTATTAGGCTTTCTTCTGAAGCTATTTGCCTCTTCTTTGCTCATGACATTGCTTTTGTGCACAGCTCAACCTTCAAATGGCGCTTGTTACAACTCAAGTAGTGATGGACCTTTGTTTACCGAGGTGGACATGGGTTTCGATAACAACACGCCCACTGTCCGAGTCACTATTGTCTAGGCCTCTATCATCTTCTATGATATTCTAGCCACCTTAGGTCTTTCCTGGTTCTTTGTCTCTTCAAATTGTTCGAAAATACCCCTTTGCTCTGTTTCACTGTATTAATTCTTATTTCTTCTACCTTTTTGCTTTAATTTTGTTTTCTGCCTTTATAGATCCTAGCTGGTTGTGTTTCCAGAAGCATTTGTGGGTGGGTACCCACGTGGTTGAACTTTGGATGTTTCTATTGGGAATTGCAATGCTAAAAGGTTAATAAACATTTTATTTCTCTTTTCTTTCCTCTTATTTTTCACTCAATCAATTAATAAAATTTTATTTTTTTTATTCTTATTTTTTTCTTCCTATTTTCTTTCTTCTCATCTTCTTCCCTTTATTTTTTTCTTCTCTACAAATTAGAGCATTAATTAGGGATAACAAACAATTCTTTGCTAATATTAATTAGGTCACAGTCAGGCCAAGTTTTTCAAACCAATTCCAGTAGTCCTTTTTATTTGATTGGCGACTAAAATTTGCTGAAGTGGAAAAGGAAGACATAGATATATTTATTTAAGTTATGTGTATTTGATCAATAAAAAAATACATATTTTTACATATTAATATAAAAGGAATCTTGAATTTTCAAATACAAAAAGATAATGTCCATGTCATTTGCAACTCCTGTCTACAAACAGCAATCATATAGTACTTCAAACCCATTTCCTCAATTTGCATTAAAATATACCAGTAACATCACCATATGCATACTTTGACATACACTTCTTTGACTCCGAAAGTTAGCATCCATTTGAGAAGCATCAAAATTAAGACCTAGAGATCCCAATCGTAAAAGATAATGGCCACATCCAATATATAAAGGATCATTTACATAACATAGGTAGGTGATGTGAGTCATTTAATGTTAACGCTTTCTTTCATATTTCTGATTTTTTTCTTTTTATCGTGGATCTTGAATATTCGAGGTTGAATCCTTTTGAAGAAAGAAGAAATGATGGAAACTCAAGAGATTAGGGGTTATTAAGGGGTAATGCTAAGAAGATTAGGGAACCTCTAATGAGAAAAAAATTTTCCCATTTATTTCTTCTCGTACATAACCTCTTAGGATGTTAATTGAATTTAATTTAATGAATTAGCCTTGTGTTAAGCTTTGGTTATAATTTAGAGCTTAATTGAATTAATTGCTTAATGTTGGATTTTTGACACTATTTCAGGTTTCAAACTATAACTTGTGCTCTAGATGTCAAACTAGATCAATCTTTATATGTTTAAAAATCTAAGAGAAATATTTATAACTTTCATGTTGAGTTTAGAGCCTAGTTCTACTATTTGGGTTTTCATAATGTGTTATGAAGTCACTCTAGTATTTTCCATTCAGATTGACCTTATCATAATAATTGAATCATAATTGAAGAATGATTTTAAGTTTTAAACTTAGTGAAACTATGTAGTTTTGAAGGTTAACATAGAGGCTGAAGTGAAACCAGTGTTTGTACTATACAGAGGACTAGTTTTGTGTTTGAACTTTTTGTAATAACTTAGGCTTTTTATTTTAATAAAAACAGAAAATACTTAAACTAAACGTGCTCTTAGGCTTTTAATTTTGGTTGACTTGTTTAGTATTTTTGTTTAGTTCGTTGCCTTGTTACTTCAACCTATTGTGGTTTAGTGATAGCTATTAGGGAAGGCTTGTTTCCTTCAGAATTCAAATTACTCATTTTTTATAAAATTAAAGAGTGTTCATCTTCTTGATGGCTTCCTCTCTTAGGGTTCTTCATGAACTTAAGGCTTATCAAAGAGTTTTCCTATTTGTGGTGTTAAATCCATCACTTGTTACTCTCCTTCTACCTATTCAAGAGTATGTTATGAATATTTTTCTTTTTTCCTTTCAATTTTGTTACTGAATTTTGGACGATTCATAAGCGTCTTCATGGGAGATCACATCATTTACAGCTTTTATTACTATGACAATCAACACAATGAAGACATGAATAATTTTTAGAAAAATAAGGTAAAGAAAAATTGCTAATAATTGAATTCAAAACTTTAGAAAATGGGTGACCTAATCGAGAATACTATAAATGAGTGGAATGTTTGGTCATAGTGAGAGCCTTGGGTGAGTTGAATTTGAAAGGCAAGTGATAAATATCTCCATTATTTTGGTCTCGTAGCAGAGTTGTCCTTGTAACTTGATCCTTCACAAAAAAATAAGATAGGTGAAATTCAATAACAACATTATTAGTCTTATAAAACTTTGAAACAAAAATAAAGCTACCAGATATGTTGGGAACACAAAGAGTATTAGGTAATGGTAAAAGAAGCATTAGAAGTTGTGAGTTGTGCTACAATGTGTGAAATTTTTAGACATGTAACATATTCAATTCCATTTCATCTAGGCCACCATACTCTTAAGTGTATTGACAAATTACTCAGATTATTAATGACATAATGCAAAACATCCAAGTCCATAACCCAATTATTCTGAGAATGAAATGAGTCTACATAATTGACTTGAGGAGGTGTCCATTGAACAAGTTGATGACAATGCTTTGCCATGTGACCTTGCATGTTATAGAACTGACATTTTGGAGGTAATCTATTAGTACAATCTTAAGGGGAATTTCTTTGAGTGTGGTTCAATTGATGAGAAAATTGAGACCTTTTAGAGTTGTTGGAATAAGAACAATAGTGAGGAAAGGTTGCACAACTTTGATTTCGGAAATACTAACCATTATTATTTGAAAATTTGTGAGCACAATTTAAGGATGAACCATGTCTTGCATTTTGTGAATGTCCTTTATTTGCATTATAACCACTCTGTTGGGTGAAGTTTGCTGTTGGAACTATGACTCCCATATAAGTTTCTTCTTGTTTAAGATATTCCTTATGTGCAACCAATTTGTCAAACAATTGCTCAAAAGAAAATGAAACATCACAAACATGAATAGATGCAATAAATTTCCTTACATTCACAACCAAGTCCATTAAGAATGGAAATAGTAATAGCTTCGTTAAAGATTAGTTGGTCAATCATGGTTAATTCATCTATAATGGCTATGATGCGATAGAGAAATTCAGCTACAGTTCTTGTACTATGAACTTGAAGTTGCAAACATTCCCTAAGAATCAATATACGTGACCTTATACAATTTGCATAAAGATTTTCAAAAGCAAGTCAAGCAACCTTAAAGGTTTTGGCATTTGATACATGCATAATAATGGAGGGCTCCAAAAAAGTAATGATGGCTAAGCGTAATAGTTGATCCTACCTATGCTAGAGAGAGTGATTTGCATCATTTTGTAGAGGTTGTGGCAAGGAGGCATCTACGTACCCCCATAGGGTAATAACCAATTAAAAGAGAATTAAATTAGATTTTTCATTGTGGATATTTGTCTGATATAAGTTTCAAGTAAAGAACTGATTTATTGATCATAAAGAGTTATTTTAGTTCAACTGTAATAGAAAGGACAGTAGAGACAGGAAGCGAGCTTAAACATTCAACAGTCGTATTTGGAAATAAAGGAATCAAACTTGTTTGAGTATCAAGAGCTCTAATACTATAGAGAGATTACAAAGTAAAATAGAAAATCACATTGATTTTCTCATTAATAATGTTAAATATTTAAGTTGATACAAGTTAAATCTAATGAAATCTTATTGTTATAATAAATATCAAAACAACCAGATATACTTACATCTACATAATCCACTTATTTGTAATACCAATAAACAATCAGATCAAATAGGAAATAAGCATTTTGAAGATAAGTTTTCTGTATTGCAATCAATTGGAGGCTTAGAGACACCAGGTGATTCACATTCTTTTATGTCACATGTGGAATTGCTTTGACTTTTCCTGATATTAAGCCACTTCATCATTCGTCCATAGTTGAAAGAGAAATAAAAAAAAGACCAAAATTAAGAACCTTCTCAGAGAATTAGGAACGTACACACACACACACACACACACACACATATATATATATATATATTTGCTTTTATTCCCAGTTGAATCGGTACAACCGTCCATAAATTATCTTTCGTGAAATGAAAATTGTTACAATTCATTGCAGCCGCTTCTGAACCAATAATTGTATGCATCGTGTGTTATTATATGTATTCCACCAACAAGAGGCATTATCACATATTTTATATTTTATTTACAAGTATAATAACATAATAGGAATGAAAAAAAACTGAGACGTGTAACAATTTTTTTTATCCGAAGATGTAAATACAATAATAAAGTATAAATATTATGATAATCGGTTTAACAATCAAAATCACATACGCCAGTTTCGTTCAGCCTTCCTGGGTTACTGAATCCCTGTATAATAATAAATTAACCCAATTGAAAACAAATAGAAAAAGTTTTACGATTTGTTTGAAGTAATGTTTTAGATCAAGACTTAATTATATTTTTATCCTTTTAATATACATTTTTTTAATTGGACCCCTTAAAATATAAAATTTTATTTTAATTCCCATAAAATTAAAATCAGAATAATTTTGATCCAAAATCTTAATTTTTATTAAAATGAGAAATAGAAAAATTGACGTTGAAAAAAAGGAGATCAAATGCAATCAATATAAATATTAGAAGGATTAAAAATGTAATTAAGTCAAAGCAAGAAAAGCTGATATGAAAAGGAGGGTCTGGTCACACTAAGAAAGAAGGAAAAAAAGAAAAAAAAAGCGTGATAGTTTAAATAACTTATATATCTAATATAATATAATAGAGTTTTAAATATGTTATCATAGATTTTAAAATCTAAATAGATAAGCTTTAACAACATTTATGAAATTTCATATACAGATTTTACCATAAAATAAATTAAATAATCATTTAGTGGTTAAAATAAATAATACACCAAAAATATTTAATACCTAAATAGTTATTCAATCATGAAAGAACAATTTTGAGAATAAATAAAGTATTTATTTAATTTAAATTATTCTTTCATGATTAAATAACCAAGCAACAATAATTGTAAAAAATAAATAAATATTTAATAAATTATTATTTTTGATTTTTGATTTATTGACTTATTAGTTATTTCAAAAAATAGTTATTTAAAATTATTTTGAATGTTTAAATTTTTTCATGAATACCCTATTTCATGACAATGAAAAATTTTGAATTTATTAGTCACATTAAAAACTAATATATAGTTATTTAAGTGTTTTGTTTTATTAATTACTTTGAAAATAAATTATTCATCATGATTTTTAAATGTATTAATTTATTATTTATTTTGAATAATAATTTTCTTAATTTACTTTATGATAAAATAATTTAAATCATAAATTTTATTAAATATTATTAAAATTTATTTAATTCGATTTTAAAATTTATGATAGCATATTTAGAACTATATTTTATTCTATGAGATATCCTCACATTATTTCAATCACATATTCCATTTTGTCTTTTTTTTTTTTTGTCATTTTCCTCCTTTCCTGAGTGACTAGACCTTTATTTCTATTTCAACTCTTTCATTTTTAGCCTAATTACATTTTTTGTCTTGCATTTGATATCGTAATTTTCTATCAGCTTTTCTGTTTCTAACTTCAATGGAGTTAGAATTCTATATCAAAAATTTTCTAATTTTAATTTTACAAGAATCGAAATAAAATTTTATATTTTGAGAGAATCAAATGTAAATAAAGTGTATATTAGAAGGATAAAAAATATAATTAATTCTTAGATCAATCTAGCTTATTCCCGGAGAGAGAAGCCAAATATGGCTGGAAGAGAGGAATAAAGGCTCTTCGAGAAAGTGAGTGCTTGTTTTGCTTCTTATTCTGTATGATTAATCTCTTTGCTTCGAAGAAGAAAAATACAAAAGATGGTGATGTGTTTGATCGTTTAGTTTCAAAGGCTAAGGAGATGCATAAATCCAAATCTCCTCTTGCCAAGGAAGTTTTTAATTTTTACCAAGATTTTAATCTTATAATTTTTAGATCAATTTTACATTTTGATGCTCGAACGACAGTACCTTTTCTACCTGTCCTTGAAGATAAATTGTCTCAACTTAGTCAATAGATGTTTACAATAACAAGTTTTAGTAATAAACTCTTTTAAGGAAAAAAAAAAGATTAACTTATTATTATTGTTGTAATTGTTTTAGCAATCTTGTGCTTATTACATTGCATTGATCAAAGTTAGCTCCCTTGAGATGATATTGCAGGAATATCTAATGGGGTGAAACTATGCACAGAATGGCCTGAATTAAAGGGTGCCAAGGCAGAAGAAGTACAAAGAAAAATAAAAGAAGAGATGCCAGAAGCTGAGATTCACTTAATTCCACCTAATTATAATTATTTTGATTGTGAAATTAGGAGATACCGAGTTTGATTGTATGTTGATGATTCTGGAATTTTAATAAAAACTCCTCGCACTGATTAATGATCAAATCATGTCAAATATTTGTCTTTTATTATTTTATCATTCTATGATTTGAGGAGCTTATTTTATTGGAATAAACACTTAAAGCTTATTTTGTCCTTCACACTAAGTAAGTTTATTGATAGTTTATTTGAACTTATCTATTAGAATAAATACTTATATGAACGTTAACAAGTGTTTATATGAATTTATTATACTAGTTTTTTACTTTCTTATGAACTTATTAGAGATTGTTTTTATAAGATTGCTCATGTAGCTTACCACAAAAGACTATTTTGAAAGTTCAAAAGAGCTTACTTAAAAAAAAAAAGCCTATGCTAATAAAAAAAATTAGGAAAAAAACATACTTTATCAATATGATATAATTCTAATTTCTATTTATCCATTTATGGTTTAAAGTATCACAAAAAGAAAACATGTGATTTGCATTGTTAACACTTTGTGCACTTATATTAGTTTTCTATTCAAATTTAACGCATTTTGTCATTTGTCAATCGTGTGCTTTCTAATTAGTTTTAATTTGACCAATGTTATGTTAGATTTTTTATTTGGATTGACATAATTTAATAATATATATTTTATATATTATTCATAAAACTCATATTAATTAGATGTTGAACCATTTAGAGCATATTGTAAACTTAATCAAGCCCAAGTAGTTGTGATAAATATTATTGGGCTTATTATCAACACTGCTCATAAGTGGATACAATTGGGCCTTGTGTATAGATTTGCCATGATGGGTAGGCTTGACCCATTTCTATATACACAGGGAGAGGCCCCTATTCCTTTTTATAACTCAGAGTACGATTGCCCTATCGAGATTGTTATAGAGAAATTTAACGTGGAATAGGAATAGTTTCTCTTCTCACATTGTTGGACTCAGGATCAAGGATGGCGTCATCATCTTCTTCATTTCCAGGTATTCCAAAAATCTAAATTCTTAGATTAATTGTCTATTGTTACATGCTATACTTAGACTTAGAAAAATCTCGCATGAACCTTAAAATCTCTTTCAATTGCTATTAGAGCATATCTAATCCTAATTGTGGCTATAATTTGTGATTCTTGGAATTGGGTGTATTTAAAAATATCATGGATGATTTCAAAATTTGTCAAAATCCCAATTTTCTCATTCATTCGAAATATAAAATTTTAACTAATCAATTTTGAAATCAAGTTAAGTGTTTTATAGATTTTGTTGTTCTAAGTCCACTGACATATAGATCATGTTTTTTCCACTAAGAATCGAGAGAGCAATTTCAAGAAACACACAAGACTGAGACATGGTTTTCCATCCAAAGCCCATAATTTTTTTTTTCTTTACAATTGCGAAAATTTTTGGAGGGGTTTTGTAGAGCTTGTGATTTCGAATCTAATGGGACCAAAATCACATTTTTTTTCGATGAGAATTGAGAGAGAAATTGAGATAATACCATAAAAAACCAACTTTTATTTCAATCGAAAAAACCATTTGTTTTGGTCCATAATTCCTAAAATTTTTTAGGGCTATTGTAGATCATTGAATTCTGGTTTCAATGACACAAAAATCACATTTTTTTGGTTAAGAAACAAAGAAGAAATTGGCAAAAACCTATGGCACGAAATCAGGTCCTAAAACAGGTTTTTTGAGACCCGACTAGAGGTGGGAGATGAACAGCTCTCGGTTTCGTCAAGCCCATTCGTAGAGCCAGGTGCGTGTGGGTGCATACGGGGCTTTCTGTGCATTTTTTTGATGTGCTGTTTTTCCTATGCACTCCACTTACTGCCCTCTATTTTTTAAAAAATTTTTAATTATTTTTTAATTTCTAGAAATATTTATTGTTAATTTTACAACATTTAAAATTATAAAAATTATATTGTATTAATTGATTTTGGGCATGAAATTTTTTGTGTGTATTCCTAATTATTGGCTCATTATATATTATGTACTCTTAGATTTGACATAATTTGGTTAATTAAATAATTTTGATATTATTACGTGAATATACTATTATATAAGGTTGAAAATTATTAGTAATTATGTAATATAATTCTGAGGTTGTTTTGAGCTATTGAAACCAATTTTGAAACACTTTATATAATTGTGAACTTGTCTTCACAAGATCAATTGTATTAAAGTATTATATTGCTGATAATGCTGTTGCATTGAGGATTATGTTAATAATGCACTTACTCTATTGGTTTATCCTTATTGATATAGTTCCTAGTGACTTCTTACATGCATTAAAATTACGTCATTAGAGTTTTCAATATCCTATTGGTATTAGTTTTAGGGACATGATTTTAATGTTATGGAATCTGCTTATGCATAATAATTTGGGACCCTTAGGAGGGATTATAATGTGAGAGGGTTCACCTGTGGATAATTACTCATTCATACATATGCTCGACATAAAATCTCCCTTAATCTTCTTCATTTCCAATTGTGCCTATGCAAATGAATACTCTGACAAAACTGAATGGGACCAATTATGATGACTGGGTTAAGTCTTTGAAGTTGTTTCCAGTTGTCTCAAATATGGATATTGCTCTCACTAAGGATGAGCCTCCAAAGCCCACAGAAAATTCTTCCACTGCTGATATGGCAAAACATGAGAAGCAAGCTCATTCTAACAAAATCTACTTAATGACCATGAAGTATAACATGAACAACATTCATGAGACAAATAATGCTAAGGAATTTCTCAAGGCTGTAGGTGAGAAATTCAAGAAGTTTTATAAGTCTAAAAAGTCTTCTTACCTTTCTCTATTGATGAAGACTAAGTATGATAGTGTTAATGGTGTTCATGAACATGTCATGAAGCTTGTCAACTAGTATAACAAGTTGAAGTCCATGAAGGTAGAATTGGGAGAGGATTTCCTAATCTAGCAAGTATTCCACTCTTTACTAGTTGAATTTAATGTTTTGAGGATCTCTTACTATGCTCAAAAAGAAGAATGGACTATTAATGAGTTGATATGGATTCTTACTCAAGAAGAGCAAACAATGAAGAAGGGAAAGACCTACAGTATTCACTTTATCTCTCATAAAACTGATAGTGAGAAGTTATTTAAGGGCAAGAACAGTAAGCCATAATTTAAGAAGAAACAGAATGAAAAGCCTAAACATCTTTCCTCCAGGCAACATTCTGGTGACTCTTCTTATGCAAAGCTAAAATTTCATTTTAATGGAAGATGCAAGTTTTGTAATACTCCTGGCATAAGCAAGTTGATTGTATGAAATTTAAGAGCTGGCTTAAGAAAAAGAAAGGTAACCCCTTAGCTCAATTGTGCTTTAAATTGAATATTGTTGATATTCCTTCAAATAAATGGTGGTTAGATACTGGTGCAAATATTCATATCACTAACTCCTTGCAGGAATTTAGAAGTTGGCAAAGGCCAAGTGATGGGGAGTTGATGATCACAATAAGGAATGGCATTAGTGTCAAGGTTAAACGCATAGGAGTAGTATCTCTGAAGTTATGTACTAGATATGAATTAATTTTGAAAGATATTATTTATGTACTTTCCATGAGAAGGAATTTAATTTCTATTTCTATTTTGGACAGTTGTGGTTACTTCTTTCATTTTAGTAATAAAAGAGCATCTTTATATTATAATTCAGCTCTTGTTGGTTCTAGTGTTTTATCTAATAGCTTGTATATGTTGAATGTTGATCAATGCTCTGTTGACCGATGATATTCGGATGTTAATAATGTCGTTGGAAGTAAACATGGTAAAGTTACTAATGTCATTGGAAGTAAACATGGTCAAGCTGCTAGAAACTCTTCCATGTTATGGCACAGATGTTTGGGACACATCTCTAGAGAGAGAATAGAGAGATTGATTAAGGAGAATATTCTGTATAATCTGGACTTACCTGAATTCGACAAATGCACCTATTGTGTGAGAGGGAAATAACAGCTGGAGCCAGGAAAAGTGGGCTTACCAGGAGTGAAAAAATGCTGCAGTTGATCCATATCGATATTTGTGGACCCTTTACTCTTGTTGCTCTAGGAAAGTTTTGATATTTCATCACCTTAATTGATGATTTCTCTAGATATGGTTGGACTGATTTGTTGCATGAGAAATTTGAGTCTTTGGATGTTTTTAAAGCATTGAAGGTCACTGTTGAACTAAAATTTGGCAAATAGATTAAATGTGTAAGGTTTGATAGAGGTGGTGAATTTTATGGTAGGTTTGATGAAACAGGCAAAAATCTGGGACCTTATGCCAGGTTCTTGTAGGAATGTGGTATTGAAGCATAGTGCACCATTCTTGGCACTCCTTAACAGAATGGAGTTGTAAAAAGGAGGAACCATACCCTTCTGGACTTGGTAAGATGTATGTGATAACACAATATTTGACATATTTATTTATACTTATACTTAGCATTTTAAGGTATAAAATGACATGTTTCCACCTGTGTTAGTGTGTATTTGTGAATTGGTGTCAATTGGCATCATTTGGAAAATTCTGCATAATTGGCCAATTTTGAGTAGTTTCTGCAATTTAGCAATATATTGAGCTACACTTATCTAATTGATGTGATTTTTATCTTCTAGGAAATTAAGAGGTTTCTCTACAACTTTTATGAAGACCTCCAAGGCTGAATCATACGTTTGCTTATCTGAATTTTGAGTTGAAACCAATATTAGAATGTTGTCCAGCCCTATCCCCGAGTAGCTGACCTTTGCTCATTCAGAAGACCATAACTTGAGTTACAGAGGTCTAGTTGAGGTGAAACTAGGTCCAAATGGAAGCTAACACATAAATACACAATTCATATGAAGACATCATATGCTGAAACGATCAAATTGGAGGCAAAGAAGTTGTGAAATTGGGCTCTGCAGAATTGAAGTTTTAAGGACCCAATTGGCATGATTGTTTGAGCCCATTGCAACATTCTTTGATCCAACAAAAACACCAACCAGCTGGAGACCTTAAAAGAAGAAGAAAAATTGGGAATGTAGTATGTAAAATGCACACAACATGTAGAGTGGCAGAGTAGCAACTAGATAGCTATATGCCTGCATACCTATGCAACTAGCTTCTCTCCTTTTGAACTTGGGTAGAACCATTTGTTTGAGAGACTTTTGCTCCAGTTTTTGCTTAGTTTTTAGGTTATTTTTGCTATGTATTTTTGGGGCAGAAAGCAAGCTTTTGCTCTCCCCTTTTCTTTGTGTTTTTCAGCTTGCCTTGGAAGGCTAGTTGTTGTAATCAGTCCAAGGGGCTGCAACTTGAAGATTTAATGTTGAGATCCTGGTATTTGTTTCTCACATTCACTTGTTAGCCATTTATTCTCCTTCCTCTCTATTTTACTTGTGAAATTTGAATGGAATGGCTTTATGATGTTTAGATTTCAATAGGA
>JANHAO010020079.1:0-12980 GCA_026873985.1 Saraca asoca | reverse complement strand
GTTACATGCATTAATTACAAGCTATAGTTGTGTTACATCAAGATATAAATGAGAAAGATAGTAAACAGGCTACAATCCAGCTACTGCAGAATGTAGGCTACGAGAAGGGCCCTCCTGGTCGGCTGTAGACTTATGTCTATCTATTTTCATTGCTTGGTACGACTGTGCCAAGCGAGGTGCTCGGCATCCCGAGCAAGAATCCCTGGCTCGGGGGCGTCATGGGGACCTGCTGTAGCGAGCTCGGTGTCGCTTAGTTAGGTAGGGGGCTTGAGCAAGGTGATCAACTACCTGACGAGCTGGTCTTATGCTCTTCTCGCTGCGTCACTGCCTTGCTGCCTCGCGAGGCGAGGCTTCTTTTGCGGGATAGAGCTGAGACTTACTTCATTGTGCCGCTTTCTGATGGGCGAAGTGAAGCTCGCTGAGTGCCTTTGACGTGGCCTGGGCTACGAGCTCTTGAAGCCATTTTTTGCATATAACAGACACAAAAGAAGGTACATGTGCTTAATGAGTTTAGACTCATTATGACCCAAAAGGGTGTATAGACTCCTTAGGCCAAGAGGGCAGCACTAACTTTGCAACCCATCTACTTGATAAGTAAACGATACAAGCAAAGGGAAGCCCTAGCTTACACACCACTCATGCTTGCTCCTCACTCTTGCTTGTGCTCCAATTTCTTTTATTTAAAGAAGAGAGAAGCCAATTGTTCTACATACCAATACAACCCTAGCACATGTGTTATTCATCCAAAGTCTCTTAGTGTGATCTTATTTCTCTTTTCCTCTTTACATTTAAACACCAATCTTGACCAAGTGAATTTTTTATTCCTTGGAAAACTAACACCTCTTAAGCAAAGGAGTTAATTTTCTTACGTTATCTATTACATGAATATTGGTGGAGGTTTTGGATAGAATTGGTTTATATAGATCACCATTGGTCTTAGAAATCAAATCTGAAGAAGTTGACTAAAATCAATCTAGAAGATTTGATCATTAGACTTGAGATCAAATTTAGATTTAAAGACTGAAGGTTCAAAGAACAACTCTTGAGAAGATATAAATCAAATCATTAGTCTTTTATGCTTGTTTTGAATTATACAAATCTTTATGAATTAATTTGCAAAAAAAAAAAAATATTCGGGTTTGGGAAAATTTCAAAAAATTCCACCCTGCATATTTGATGCTATTGATAAACATACTTGATGCTCTTCATCTATTTTTCCCAACAATGGTATCAGAGCCCATGTTGTTTTCTTTTAATTCATGATTAAAGATTTAATTGTTATGATAATAATTGAAATTATATGCATATTGTAATTTGATTCCATATGATCAAAATGTTTCATTCAAAAGTAGAATTTTTTTGCAGAAATTTTTTTTCAAAAGCTAATATGGATTGGATTTGCACTTCGAATGAAAAATATATCAGAAAGAAGCTGGCTGGTTGCTATGGTAATCAATTGGCTGAACAAGGCAACAACTAGCCAAATAAGGCAGTAATTGGTTGAACAAGGTAGCAGTTGGCTAAATATGCATAGCTGATTAGTTTCTAGCCACCTTGATTGGTTCTAATGACAACCAATCAGCCCCTTAATTGATTGTGATGACAATCAAGCAGTCCTATGACTTAATTGCACAAATACAATTTAGAAAATTAATTGCAATTGCAACTAATTTTGAGAAAAACTTACTTAAATTTTGTTTTTGTAATTATGAAAACTTTCCTTAACTTTGAATATGATTACCAATTGATTGAAAATAATTTTAGAAACTTTTCTTTTATTTAAATTATCAATAACAATTGACTAAAAATAATTTTAGAAACTTTCCTTTTATTTTATTTACTTAATTCCAAAGTTTTGAAAAGTACGGTGGAATTGACTACTTGATTAATTTTGAAATTAATTGAGATTAATTTCTAGAATAAATTGATTGTGATGTTTTGATAATGGAATCAAATTAGTCAATTTACTTGAATTAAATGCTAATTAAATAACTTGAAACATGCATGACTATAATTTAAATTAAATAGTTAATGTTCTATGTTTTCTTATTTTATATGTGTCATATATACTTGAAGGCATGGAAGGATGATTACAGACTAAATGCATTTATGAACATAATGTATATTCTATTTTTGGGTATTATATGAAATAGGGCTTGCACATCCTACCTTTCTCTCTACTTCTGAATGTAAAATTCTTTTCTCATCTTACTCCCCTTTAATGTAACTTAAGGTTTTTTCTATATGATGTAATTAGTTACATAGGATAGAATTAAGGAATTTTATTTCACTTTGAAAGATGTTCAAGAAGGCACCCAAGGTGTGATGGTGTGTGGCTTGTGTAGACAAGAGGTGCATTTCATGAAGATTTTTCCTTTTCATGCTCAAGGGAAATAATTTTAAATTAGTCTATAATCATCCTACATATGCTATGCATGCATGTGATTTATATTGTAATATAAATATGATGTATGTATGACATAGGCTAGTTGATGTATGTGTGAGGCCTTTGTCAAGGTTATGCTACATCTTTCATGTTATTGTTATTAGAATATAAGTGATATTCTTGTTTATTGGTTTCAACTTAGCAAATATATATAGTTTGGATGGCCCCCGTCATGACCATATGGTGTTTAGGTGTGATTAGGTTTCATTTTGACCATTATAAATAAAGGGTTGTCAATAATGTTAAATGTAATAAATGACAAAAAGTTGTCAACCTAATGGTTAGGAGTTACATTGAGATGTAATTGATAAGCTAATTTATTTACCTAGCCTAATTTATTTGGTTTTCTTGGCCTTTGTCAAGATCAAATAAATTAAATCAAGGATCCTAACCTACAATGATTATCATTCAACATGATAATCCAATTTTAAGATAGAGGCTCATCAGAATTAAAGAAAATAGTAGGAGTTCATTTTATTAGAGACCATATAGAATGAATATTATACATAGATATTAATCAGCTCTATTCTTATTAAAGGTTGTTAAAATGACAAATAACATCTCCTTAAGAAACATATTAATGAATAATAAGCTAATCGGGCCAAATTACATAGATTGGTTATGAAACTTGAATATTGTCCTTCCTTAGAAAAGGACCCTTCTATACCTCCAACTAAAAGTTCGAGTGAGTATACAAGTTTTGACTTTGTTGCTCAGTCAAAACATCAGGAAGGTGCTAAACAAGCAACATGTGTGATGTTAGCTTCAATGTCTCTTAAGCTTTAGAAGCATATGAAAATATGACTCCCTCTGAGATGATTCTGCATTTGTCAGAATAAAGGGCATACTTATATTGAGAGACACTATATATGTCATGAATTGTTCAACTACAAAATGGTCGAGAGATCATCTGTTGCTACTCATGTGCTAAAGATGATAAGTTAATAGAGAGATTAGTCCAACTCGACCATGTGATTGATAATGATCATATAGTGAGCATCATATTGCATTCCCTTCCTAAATCATATAGGCAGTTGTCAAGAATTTCTTCATAAAAAATATAGAAGTATCTCTTGCAAAGTTACTCAATATACTTAAGATTTCTAAAATAACTTTCAAATAAGAACAACCTGTACTGATGGTCAATACCCGTTCTAAGCCCAAGAAGGGAAAGAAGGAAAGAAAGTACTCCCAAAGGCATCTACTACCATTATAGAGTAGAAAACAATTGAAAGCAAAATTATAAAGCTTATCTTGAAATCATTAAACTAAAGAAGGTTAGACAAGCTTCTACTTCATGTATCTTTTTGATAGAGATAAACTTGTCTTACTGTTCTACTGATTCTTGGATATTAGATATTAATTATGGCTCGCACATTTGTAATGATGTACAAAGACTAAGAAATAGTAGAATTCTACATAAAGATAAAGTAGACCTATGTGTTAGGAATGGAGCAAAAGTTGTTGCTATTAACATAGGAACCTACCTTTTAGAATTGCCTATGGGCTTAATTCTAGAACTAAATAATTGATATTATGTTCCTACAATTTCTAAGAATATTATCTCTATTTCTTGTTTAGACCAAAAAGGATTTACTTTTACCCTTAAGGATAAGAGTTGTTCTTTTTCACATGGTAACATATTTTATGCCAGTGGAAAACTTGTTAATGGATTATATATTCTAGAACCAAGATAAGATATCTTAACATCACAAATAAGAAACAAAAGTTTAATGAATCCATCAATCTATCCTATCTTTGGCATTATAGAATTAGTCATATTAATAAAACTAGAATCACAAAGTTACATAAAGATGGATACTTGGATCCATTTAATTACGAATCATAGGAAACTTACAAATCATGTGGAAAATGACTAAGAAACCCTTTACTGGAAAAGGTGAACATGCCAAAAAAGTACAAGAGTTGATAAATAGTGATATATGCGGTCCAATAACTACTCTAGCAAGAGATGCATTTTTCTACTTCATCACTTTTACTAAGACTATTGTAGATATGAGTACGTGTATTTAATGAAATACAAGTCTAAAGCTTTTGAAAAGTTCAAAGAATTCAAAAGTGAAGTAAAGAAACAAACTAGAAAAAGTATCAAGACAATTAGATCCAATCAAGGTGGAGAACACTTAAGCTAAGAATTCATGGATTATTTAAAGAAGTTTGGAATTTTGTTACAATGGTCTTCATCTATAATGTCACAAATAAATGTTGTTTAAGAAAGGAGAAACCATACTTTGCTTGCATGATATGGTCCCTAATGAGCTTTGCAACTTTATCAATCTCTTTCTGGGGCTATAGTTTAGAAACTACTATATATATCATTAACTATGTCCCATCAAAGTCTGTTGATAAGACACTATACAATCTATGGTTTAGGAAGAAGCCAAGTCTTACACATTTGAAGATTTTAAGATATTCTGCTTATATGAAATGGATTATCATAGACAAGCTAGGATCTAAGAGTGATAAATGCTTATTTTTGGGATATCCTAAGGAAACAAGGGATTACGACTTTTTCCATCTTGTTAAGCAAATAGTCTTTGTCTCAACAAACACTACCTTCTTGGAAAATGAGTTTATCCTTGAAAAAACTAGTGGGAATAAAGTAGAACTTGAATAGGTTCAAGAACTACAAAATAACATAGATCACATATTGAGGATAAGGCTAATTAAGTATCTCAAAAGGTTGAGATAAGTAATTGAGCTCAAAGTACACCTATGCTCTGAAGATCTAATAGTGAATGTCATGAACATAAAAGATATGGTTTTCTCCTCATTTAAGGGAATGATGCAACAATTGTTCAAGATAGTGAACCCACTAGTTATTAGGAAGCTATATAATATATTGACTCCTTGAAGTGGTGAGAAGCAATGAAATCCAAAATAGATTCAATGCATGCAAACCAAGTGTAGGACTTGGTCACTGCACCTGGAGGAATAAAACCCATCGAGTGTAACTGGGTTTTTGAGAGAAAGGTAGATGCAAATGGAAAAGTACAAATTTACAAGGCTAGGTTGGTGGCAAAAGGTTATAGGCAAGTGCAAGGTATTAACTATGAGGAAACTTTTTTGTCAATTGCCATGCTAAAGTCTATTAAGATTTTACTTGCAATAACAGCAAACCATGACTATGAGATTCGACAAATAGATGTCAAAACAATTTTCCTTTAAAAAAAACCTAAAAGAATATGCATATATGATACAACTTGAGGGCTTTGCCTCTAAGACTAAACCCCCCAAAGTATGCAAGCTATAAAGGTCCAATATGGATTGCAGCAAGCTTCACAGAGTTAAAACATCCATTTTGATAAAGTAGTCAAATTATTTATCTTTATCAAGAATGTTGATGACCATGTATGTACAAGAAGGTCAGTGAATGTGCAATCACCTTTCTATTACTATATATAGATGGTATATTGCTTATAAGAAACAACATTCCCGTGTTACAATCCATCAAGTTATGGATGTCTAAAACATTCTCCATGAAGGATCTAGGAGAAGTAAGCTATATGATGGGTAAGAAGATCTCAAAGGATAGATTTAAATGGTTACTTGGCCTCTCCTAATCCATGTACATAAACAAGATGCTAAAAAGGTTTAATATGGATAGGTTTGAGAAAAGACTCTTACCCATGTCTTATGGTATTCATTAATCTAAGAAATAGTGTCCTAAAATGGAAAATGAATGAAAATGCATGAATAAGGTTCCTATGCATCAGTAATAGGATTAATCATGTATGCATGCTATGAATATAGCCAAATGTCTCCTATACATTAAGTGTCACTAGCAAATATGAGGCCAATCCAAGTGATCACTGGAGTGCAATCTTAACCATCCCTAAGTACTTGAGAAGAAAAAAGGATGTGCTCTTGACATACAAAGGATACCCTGATTTGAGAATTAAAGGTTACATAGATGTAAGCTTTTAGTCAAATCGAGATGATTACAAATCACAGTCAGGATTTGTATTCGCTTTTAATAGAGGTGTGATATATAGAAAAAGTTTCAAGCAAGATACCATAGCAGATTTTACAATTGAAGTCAAATATCTTGTTACTGCAGAAGTAGCAAAGGTAGATATTTGGATAAAGAAGTTAATCACTAAACTAAAGGTAGTTTCTAACATTGTTTTTATGGTAACAATGGAGCCAAAGCACAAACGAAGGAACCAAGACCTCATCAAAGATCCAAACATGCCATAAGGCATTACCATTTAATTATAGAGATCATAAAGCATAACGAAATAAAAATAGAATAGATTTCCATATATGACAATGTAACTAATCACCTCACTAAGCCATTGTCCTACCAGAAGCTTGATCATCATTCAAAAGAATCAGGATTAGATACAAGGGCTCTAGGTCAAATAGAAGATTGTTAGTATAGATGCCCTAGAAACAATCAGTTGTAATGTTATAGAATCTACATATCTTAGTATATTTAATAAACATGATATTTTGATCTCTTTATCAATTTAGTTTTAATATATATATGTTTTGATATATGTATGTTATATTGGATGAAGTCCTTGAAATATGATTATGCATAAATTAATTATAATTGGGATTGTGTAATTATGAGATGATTTATATATATAATTATATTTTTAAATATCCCTCATTGTTGAATTATTAAGAAAATAAGATATCAATAATTTATAAGTAAACCAACATATGTTATCTCACAATTTTTTAGAAGAATGCAGTAATCTCATACATTGTAGATATGCTAATATCTGGACAAGATATATATATATATATATATGTTTTATGGAACATATGACTGAATTGACCCACCATGAGAAATCATATGAAATATTACCATGTGTCAGTAGACTTCTTATGTGAAGATGTGCTATAAGTGATCCTTAGACTTGAGATCAACACAGCATCTTATATATAGAGTTCTGTACTTTGATATCATGAAAGGCTTTGATTTTTACATATCTATTTCTGACATTTGGGTGGTTATGATCCTTTGCTGAAAGCTGATTATGATCTATGAATTAGTTTGAACAAGTTAGGAAAATTGTGTTTGAATTAAAAAGAGTTTTAATTCAATTAAGCTTGTAGAAGTCTGTAAATAAATTCATTGTTAACATGTATTGGAACCTAATAAGTCACACACAATAGAATCTCTTTAATCTAAAGTCAAAAGAAAAGTTAGAATGTAAAATTTTTTGAATTCAAGTGTTGAATTAGTAAATATCTTGAAAATTTTAAATGATTAATTTAAGTGTTCTAATATGATTAAAATTGTTAATTAATTAATGACTTAATAATTCTTGTAGAGATTACGATTATTAAATTATAGCAAATTTCTAATGTTGATATTTCAATGTTATATGAACATTTATATTAACTCTGGAAGAGATCATAAGTCTAGGAATAACTCTTCATCTAGAAAGTTGTTTTAATTAAAACAAGTAGAGAGTAATTGTATCAAACAGTTTATGTGTTTGGACTCATATAAAGATTTTTGGGCTTATTGGACATAAAATAGGGCACATGAGATTAATAACTTTAAACTCATTATCACCCAAACAATGAGCATGGACTCCTTAGGCTAAGAGGGCAACACTAGTCATACAACACATCTACTTGATGAGTGGACAGCATAAACAAGGGGAAGCCCTAGCTTCTCTAATCTTTTCTATTTAAAGAGGAAAAAAGCCAACCTTTCTACATACCAATACAACCCTTGCACATGTGTTGTGTGCCTAAGCCTTTTTAGTGTGATCTCACCTCTTCTTCTCTTTACTCTTAAAACACTAACCCTAGCCAAGTGAATTTGTGATTTCTTGAAGAGTTAGCACCTTTTAAGCTAACGAGTTAATTTTCTTACTCTACCTATTACATAAACATTGGTGGATGCTTTGGATTCAATTAGTTTATATGGATCACCATTGGTCTTGTAAATAAAATCTAAAGGAATTGATCGAAATCAATCCAAAAGACTTGATCATCAAACTTTTGTATAAGGATCATAATTGAAGGCATCATTCTCATAAACAAAATTTACCTCAACATTTTTTCCTTCCTTTTGAATAAGGTATGATAAAATTCTACAAGATGTTTGGACGTACAATAGGTATATGACCAATGCCCTTTCATACCATATCAATAACATATATTTTCTAAACCTTTTGAGCTTTGTTTATATTTTTCCTTTCTCTTCATTATTCACTCAGTTTTAGTGGTGAAACGTAATCTAATTGTGATTATTTATAACCACAGCAATTGCAATAATTTGTTTGACTTCTTCACAACCATTATTATAACTGCGACCTCGTCTATGCTCAAACCTTTTACTTGTTATTGTATTCACTATAGGGAATGCAATAGAACTAGTTGGATAGACTTCATGTTTTTTTATCAAGAGCTTATTATTTTATTCGGCCACAAAAAGACATGAAATTAATTCAAAATAGTTTTTACTTTATTTTTCTTTAGTATTGCTACTTTAGAAGCACATTTCAAACATGAAATAATAGATAATATATTCTTTTTCATAAAGATTAACAAAATGGCATGGAAAAACAAGAAAATTATATAATATCAAAAGTAAAGAATATTCAATATTAACAAAAATAAGAGATAGAAGAACTTAACTTAAAATTTTCTCTCTTCCAATTCAACTCTCAATTTATCACTAAATCTTTGAAGAGTCCTTGAGTTAGGAAACTCATATTATATGTCTTCAATCTCATGATGAATTATTATTGAAAATATTAGAACGTAAGGAAATAAATTGATAAAAAAAATAATCTTCATAAAACTCAATATCAATAATCAATAAAAGTTTAAGATATTGACAAGATAAATACTCACATTTTCTTTTTTAATGCATTAAAATGTATGTTATTTCAAATCTTCGATAACATTATAAACGAATAATATTATAACTTTCAATCATTCAGTGAATATTATAAAATAATTTTAATTAAGCTCTATGGTGTGAAAAACAACTTGATTAGAGTAATGAAAACAAAAAAAAAATCTAATAAAATATATCAAATGCATCAACATCTAAAAGTCATAACCACTAGAATTTGAAAATTCACTTTTGACTATTCAATTAAAAATCTTGGATCATAAATTGAACCAAATTAATAAAACTTTTACCAATAAAATAATATTCAATCCCATCCTAGAATTATGAAATTCCTAAGTGAAAAAAAAATTGAGAATAGGATGATTGCAAGAAATCAATAAATTCAAAACATAAAAAAAAAACCATTTTTTATTGCCTAAATCCAAAAACTCAAACCAGAAGAGTTTCTTATTGATAACATATTACAAACTAAAATAATAATACTAAAAGAATGTTAAAAAAAATAGATGATGAGAAAAGAAGTTTTTCTTATTCACTGATGTGGAGAATCCTTCTTACAACCATATATATATATATATATATATATGTATGTATATATATATATATATATGTGTGTGTGTATATATATATATATATATATAACTCCAAGCACCAAAAGAGAATTGTAATTACCATTTTGTCCAACACACAAACTTAACTTGCATAGGAAAAAAACTCATAACAGGAAACTATTACTAATTGATTACAAATAGACATTAGGTCAACCTTATTTAGAATAACTCACAATAACTTACAAAAAAATCAAAAGGATTTCATGGACATTCAATAAATTTAATATTTATAACAAATATAAAATCATTGGTTAATTTAATAAATATGTATGGATCTAACAAAATAATGACACCACATAATTCATGTCATACTTGTAATAAATTGTTGTGATAAATTTCATAGTTACACTTGTAAAATAATGATATTATATACGTAAGAGTTTAAATTTGACTAATTATCAATGTAAAATATTTTACACTATCACTGGATAGGAAAATGCCAAGTCATTATGTAACACCCCTTAGGATTAATCTAACTAGACTCGAATATATGTCTAGAAGGGTGGTCAGTTGATCACGGGAGTTGATCGACCGATTAATATCAAGTCAAACAAAATTGATGCACAAAAATTGAGATGAGAGAATCCAAGTGCAGTCAAGCCATCAACCAAAGTTAAAACCTTGTGAGGAAGAAGTCCTAACATGCTCTTGAACTGAAAATGTAAATTCAAAGTAAAACAGTTGAATCAAGTGTGAATTCAATCTTCTTTTATCTCATATTTACATCTTGTTAATTTCTAGCCAATTCATTCTTTGCAGATTATGATGATTGCGACAATAGATCAAGACCTAGGACCAAAGGATAGGAACTTCCCTACATTCAAGTGAATGAGACTTATATCCTCTGGCTCCCTTTTTGTAATAAAGTGTATATTTTGAAATTATTCCTAAATGTTTTTTGTGTGATTAGAAATGTAGAATTAGGCATAAATCAATTTAGTTATTATTGATGAAATAAGGATATTAGAAAGATTGTTAATGGAACTATGGATTTAAGTTAACTTATAGGAAATCATATTCCTACGTGACTATTTGTGTTATTGCTTGGATGATTGTTTTATTGTAAAGGATGAAGGGGAATTGAAAAAGTTGAATGGACACCAAGTTGGGAAATTCTTAGGAACCCAATTTTGCATAATCACATGAGTATAAACCTTCAAGTCTTTCTTTATTTTCAAAATGTATGGATTTAACTTATGTTTTCCAAATAATTATTAAGATTCATAAAGACCTATGAAAATAAGTATTAATTATAAATATTTTATCAAAGGTTTTATTCTTTATTATTTTGAATTCTTTAGGAGCTAATTATTTTATTTGCACTAACATTTTATTAAATTCTATTTTTACTTTGTTATATTAAATTCATAATTCTCATGGTTGTTTTAAACATATATTAAATTTTAGGGAAATAAAGTGCTTCTTAAGAAAATGTATTTAATTTTATTTTACGCATTTCATAAACATTTAGTGTGCATAGAAAGGATAAGATAAAATAAAGAAAACTAGAAAGTTATTGCAAGTTAGAAGGCAATAGTAGTTGAAAGGAATCAAATAGGAAATATATAAGGCATTTGAAAGGCTCAAAGATGTTTGTGCCATAATGCACCACCAAGGGTCACCAGACACTTCGAACCCTAGACTAATGCCACAGTGCCCCACCAAGGATCACCAAGCACTTTAGTAAAGAGCATTCTGAGTTAAAGGCCTCATAGTAAAACTAAACATATTTTTTATGAGTTGACATGAAACTTTTCTCTAAACTCAGGAAGGGTTTCATACATTATTTTATATCAATGTGAAGCTAAAAATCCAAGATTACAACTAGGTGCTTATCTACTCACACTAAACAAGTTACATTGGTTAAATTACATAAATAACCCTAAAATAGGGAAAATAGAAAAATAATACATAAGTTAGATTGTTTTCAAATTTGCACTAGAGGACCTCCATACTATGCTTGAGTTGTACACCAAGTTTTATGTCAAACTAAGTACGTTTGCCTACTAAACTAATGTATAAGGCCAACTTATGGCCTTTTACCCCACTTAATTAGTCAGTGTCCTTGAAGACTCTATTGCCTAAAAGACTTGAATCTATTCCTTGAAATATGCTAAGTCTTCATCTTTCCACTAATCGATCTCCTCATTTCCCAAATCTCTCACTTCACTGAGAACTCTCTTTCAACGCCTCCTCACAATTACCACACACTCTGCTAGAATCTATTCTATTATTTTCTACTTTAGCATGATAAGGTTGACTTCTAACCTAGTGGGCTAGTTGTGGGTTGAATCTATAATGTCTGGATGATACAACTTTAAGTTGCTAACATGAATGACTGAGTGTATCTTCTGTCACTTCGGTGGAGCAATCTTATAAGCTACATTCCCAACTTTAGCAATAATAAGAACTGGCCCATCATACTTTTGCATCAATCTCTTGTCTTTACTTCTAAGGCTCTTTAGCTATTTTGGCATCACCTTCATGTTAGTCTTAGATAGGTACCCTAGAGCCAATTAGGATTGAGCTCTATTATATCTATGACTGTACTCTCTGTATTGATTTGATATTATATGAGGTTATTTATTTATCTTACATTGCACTTCTTGTTTATTACATATTAAGATGATGTCCATGGTGAGAAGTTCATATAATCAATCCTATAAAGAGTTATAGGATTATGAGGTTGATTATTAAAGATTTATAACTTCTACACCAAAATAACACTAGCCAAGATCTAATAATTGGGCATTATTAGATCTATAGAGACTAGATGATGTGGTGATTTCTCATGTGATGAGCAACTAACCTTAGAAGTTGAGATGTAAGAGAATTACATCTGAATACACATGTAGATATAACTCAGTTAGTTTGGGGAAATATAACTAATAATCGTGATCTTATCAGACCCAATTGGAGATACTATGTGGAGCTGTGTTAATAGGTAATCTCTAGCGATGATCGTATGGCTAATCTTTCAATTTGAGATTGAGGGATATCTTTTGCATGAAAGGTTATATTTTGACTAAGTCAAAAGTGACTCTATTCATGAGGAATAATAAAGACTTGA
>JANHAO010020078.1:0-12982 GCA_026873985.1 Saraca asoca | reverse complement strand
ATAAAGCTTTGAAGAGTTTCCAATTCAATCCAAATCAACTTTTATTTTAATCCTTGCTCCCCCAAACATTAATACTAACATCATTGTTAATTTATTTTATTTATTTGAGGCATTACAATATGCTTTGGCCTATTTTGTCATCTTATGGAATTTTGAAATATGATATCATGAGATTGAAATACATAATGAGCAAAAACGGTGGCTTATGGCTTATTTATTGCAATTATTATTCCAAGCACATGGGAATGTGATAAAATATTACTTGATTAGGTGACATGGCTATTGATGGCTTAAAGCTATGTGAATAGTATGAATTATGATTGTTATTTTAAGAAATCTTAAAAGAAGATTCAATATGATTTGAACATTTAATGATTAATAAGGATGGCTTGAAGCCATGAGAAAATCATGATTCTTTATAATGTGATAACTATAATGTAATGTGATATTACTCAGAGGTTACTTCCCTGGGTCTTTATGATATGTTTGTTAATACTAGCATAAGTTATGCTTTCTAATGATATGAGGTATATGTGTTGATAAATTCATAAGACATGTACGGAATTATCTCACTAAACCCCAAAATCACTCTTCTGTGGACTATTTTTTTTCAACTTCTCAAAAATTTGTTGTTAACCCACCTCTAAAAAGTAAAAATAGGCAATAACTCTATGAACATCACTGTTGATGTAAATACCACCACAATAAAGAGTCCTTTAGGAGTATAAAGTGATTAAGAACTTGTTGAAAACTTGTAGAATGGAAGTTTAAATAGACGTGAGTCATGGTTGGACAGTACCTCTATACATTATAAAAACTTATTTATATATTAGTGTTTCTTTCTTTGTCTATAAGTTTATGAAGTCTCTATTAATTAATCGAGTTTAAATATATGTAAGTAGGAAATATTAAAACAAGTATGAGTAGAAATGAATAATAGAGACAGGTTAAAGGCTAGTGATTATCAATCAAGGATTGATATTTACGTTGGTCATGACTAGGAGTTTGGGTCATGACAAAGTTCTTATGCTAGTTCTATTTTGAAGGGCTAAAACTCAACTTTGCTAAGTGATAGTGTTAGAGTAATTGAAAATTGGCTAGTAAATGATATTGTGCTATAATTCTTTTTAGGTTGAACTCAAGTTAGTAGCTTGATCACTTTCTAGGAAATTTTTAAGTTGAGCTCATAAAACAAGCTAAGGTGAGTAAATAACTCACCTTTTTTATGTATATTTACTTTATGTAAAGGACACAAAGATAAAAGATAGGAATTGAATTATGAGTTGAAACTAGGTTGCTTGAATTGTGTGTTGGTAAAGAAACATGCTAGAAATGTTTTGCTTGAATTATGTGTTCATTGGGTAATGTACTAGATTAGTTGCTTGAAATGAGAAGTTGATAATGAAATGAGTTAGATATGGTAATGGTGTACACTAGCCATCATTGGGAATTTTGGGAACAAAAGGGGAAATGTGAATAAATACTAGTACCCAATCTTATAAACATATATACATATAAAATTTATATACAAATGATATGTGAGTTTTTATATTCTTGAATTTTATATGATTGTAGTAGTGAATTACAATTAGGATTGGAGGTTGGATCCATTGAATGATTTATATTGAAATGCTTCAAATGTATCAAAATTGTAAAAATTATCATGGTCATGTGAATTTGTGGAGAGATAAAGGGTGAAAATTGGTGGAGAGAAAAAGTGATTGGAGAATGCAAAAGAAAGAATTGAATTGTGAAATGAACATGAAAAGTTCCTAAAGAAAATTGTTCAAGGATCTAAACTTCTAATTCTAGAATGCAAGTTGTTGTTTATGATAAATGATGAGCTAAGATTGCATCCTCAAAATTTTCTTGTGGTTGAATAGATGGGGGTCAAAAGTTCCCTTTCTTCAATGGTAGAGGTTGCCTTATGTTATACTTGCGTAATGCAAGTTTGGCTAATTGTTACCCATTCGGATACATAACAAGAATAATTGGAATGCTGTTCATGCGACTAAAGTATATCTAGAGACTCTCTAAATGATTGACTTATAGTAATCATGGTTGAATATAGATATTATGATCTGGCATTTTGTTTACTTGTTAGAACAAATGGAAATCCTTAGAGACACTACTACAAAATGTAGAGACAATATTGTTAAATAGATATTGGATAAAAGTTAAACCAACGTATATAGGCATAGTGGTATTTTTGTAAATATGAGAAAAATTATAACATTAGTTCCTATTAAACAACTGACATCTAAACTCTATCACATTTGACATTAGTTTGAGTTAGAAACCAATGTACTTTTGGAATTATTATACCATTTAGGTTTAAACCATCTTTAAAATCTATGATTCCTCAACTATCAAATTTTTTTATCAATTTATCAATTAAATTCTTATTTGATTATACTTCAAAAAAAATTTATAATGTATAGTAAAATAATTTTTTATTAATTTATCAATTGAATTCTTAATAAATTGTTTATGTAAACTAATTTACTAATATAATAATATTATAATTAATTTTTCATTTTTCAAGACTATAAAATTGTAAAGTTCTCTAATGATCATTATTTTCTTTCATTTTACCAAGATAAAGGGAATAGTTAAAATAATTCAAAATGAATTTGACACATTTGATGTAGGTATATGAAAGGTCATAGATTAGACATTGGTTGTTTTAAGAACCAATGTAAAAGACATAGGAGTCGTAGATTAGACATCAGTTTTATATTAGGAATTGATGTAAATATATAATGTTATATGTCAGTTTCAACATAAGTAACCAACATCTAAAGTCTCTCGCATTATAAAAGGCCAACGCATCCCTTAACCCTCATTCTACTCTAGCTTGCTCTCAATGTGTCCCCTTTTTATTTCTCTTTTGTTACTTAGTATCATTCTATTCAAGCTTGCTCTAAAGGTTTTGTTGACAATGAAATTTGGTTCGTACGGAGGCCCAAACTTCAGCCAATGGGAAGAAATTTGGTAGACTCCTAAACTGTAACCTGGTGTAGAAGTCTGAGGAAGAAGAAGAAGAGCACAATATTTTTTAACGTGGTTCAGCCAAATCCGGGTGACACCGGACCCTACATCCACGGATGATTTCATTACTGGAAAAATACTTACAGTGTACATGGCTTTTATAGGAGTTTCTCTCTAAGGAGCTCCATGGCTTTCTCCTTTGGGTTACAATGAATTCTCTCTATTCTCTCTGAACGCTCTCTCTACAAAAATGAGCTTTCCCTCTATTCTCTATTACACAGAGCCTATATACAAAAGGCTAAGTCTACCATTCGGCTCTTGCAAGCTTACCCATCAATCACCCTCTATTGACTGGCTCTTCCTCGGTCTACATGCTCAGCTAGCCTTAGCTGAGGAGGGCTTCTTTCAGCGGGCTAGGCTCCCTTCAGCTGGGCCTTTTGCCAGCCCAAAAAACACATACAACATAAGCCCCCAACTCGCAGTGCACTCTACGGACTGGAAGTTAAACTTTTACCAGCAAAAGCTTGACGTGCCATACTGAGATGAATAAGTTCCTACAAATCACAGTTCAGAAGATTTAAGTAGAATGAATGTCTGATAAGTCAATCAACTTCGATAGCAAATATTAACAAATCGTAAGATTTAGCATCAATATGCTTTCAGTCAGAAAATCATGATTTAAAAGCATATATCATATTGAATGACCAAGGAGGTCACTCATATGCATGATGAGCAGGGTGTTTGGAGTGTCAGCGGGGTTCCATTCTGGGGTTCCCGTAAAGTTCGACCAAGTGGAGCTCAACCTGGACATAATTTTGCCGTAGAAAGGCACCTCGTAGGAGAGGGTGGCCTAAGCCAATTAGGTGCGGTTTAACTATCACGCTCATGCCTAGAGGTATTATTCCACTATTTGGCAATCATCTTAGGATTGTTTCCGCCATGGGAGCACGAGTGGCCTTTAGCCTCTCTCCCATGGGGACCCCTTGGCTGGCATGAGTTTGAGTGTTTATCGGGCACATCTATTCTACCTACCTGGACACCCAGTAGTGTAATCGTAACTTTGAAAGAAGGAGTAGAAATCCAACCATAATAAAATATTTATTATTGTAACAAAAAGTTATATCCAACTCATTCAAATAAATAGAGGATGAGAACTTAGCTTTGTTCAAGTGTGAGCTGTAATATTGCTTGAGTTGGAATGACAAGCCCCCCACTTTGCCTTTCTATTCGGCTTGGTGTTGATTTAGAAGGGCAAGGAGCATGAACTCAAGGTCGTTGATGTGTCCTTACTACATGCGAGGTGCAAGTTAAACATCACTACTATTACTTGTCCAAAACTGGATTCAGTCCCAATGCATGGTCGCTGTGTGCTAGGCCATTGATGAATTAGTCACTACACGAGAAATGCGTGGGCCCCATCCTGAACATAAAGTTTCATGACAATGGGATGAGCACTCCCTCCTTATGACGATAACAACTCGTCGCCACGCCTGTGTGCGGAAGCAAATCTGGAATGATATTACCATCATGGACTCATTGGGGCCGTCAATGCATAGCTTGGACGCGAGGACTGCGCTATCACCTTACCGCAAGCTCGAGCTTCTGGACAGCCACACTTATCATGCATGGCTATGAAGACCAAGCTCACAGTTGGAAACTTGTTGCTGCTAGAAGCTTGCGGCGTGAGTGAGCTGTTGATCCACATCGAAGCTATTCCCAATTCATGGCAGTTGAGTTTGCTATTACAAGCTATTATCACAGGCCTGCCGTTGTGAGGACTACTGTGTTGCAAGGACTGCTACACAGCGAGGCTCGTCATGGCGATGAGGAATACCACATGACAAGGACTGCTACACGGTGAGGACTACTGCATAGTGAAGACTGCTGCATGGTGAGGACTGTTGCGTGATGAGGACTGCTACACGACGAAGCTTGTCATGATGACGAGGAATGAGTTGTTGTACTCTACTTGCCTGACACTAAGGTGAGATGGAACTGGGTGGCTGCGAAGAATGACTGTAGCTGCATATGAGCTTGTGGGTCATCTATGTAGGCTTGAACGTGAGGACTAGACTTCTGCATGCAAACTTAACTGCATTGCATGGTCAATACGAGACCAAATCGAGCCTTGCTGCATGTTTAGTCGCGGAGTCACTGATTCACGGACGGGCAAGAAATACTAACATTTCAACCTTAAGAAATGAAGACATGCATGAACGTTAAAAATACTGCATGAAAGTCATGCATGGTGGGTCACAGACTCATCATTGTGAGGCTGCCACGCTACCACCGCCGCATGAGTTAGTGATGGAGCTAGATAGCTACAGGCCAGCGAGGAACTAATTGCTGGGAGTTTCTCACGCTCAGATTGTAGCAGGTTGTGAGCTTGGTTCCACGTAGCTGCTGCCAATTTTTGCAAGCTTGCTATGGCTAGGAGACATGAGCAATAGCCCTTGGTCGAAGGAGAGGAGCCAATCTGAGCAGCAAACCTAGATAGTCTGATGGTCCAACATTGAGCGATTTGCTGGAAAAGGAAGAGAGGTTGGCTGGGGGGCTTGGTGATTTGTTGCTTCGTATCCTGCTCTTTTATGAAGGTAAGGCCAGGTACGTTCAACCAGAGAAACAATGTCTTCCACATGGTGAGATTCAGGCAGGCCAACCATCACATTGAAAATTGACCAGGATGCAGGTGGAGTCCCCACAAACGGTGCCAAAATGTTGACGATAAAATTTAGTTCGTACAGAGGGCCCAAACTTTAGCCAAAGGGAAGAGATTTGGTAGACTCCTAAATTGCAACCTGGTGTAGAAGTCTGAGGAAAAAGAAGAAGAACACAATATTTTTTAACATGGTTCGGCCAAATCCGAATGACACCGGACCCTACGTCCACGGATGATTTCATTGCTGGAAAAATACTTGCAGTGTACATGGCTTTTATAGGAGTTTCTCTTTAGGGAGCTCCATGGCTCTCTCCTTTGGGTTACAATGAATTCTCTCTATTCTCTCTGGATACTCTCTCTACAAAAATGAGCTCTCCCTCTATTTTCTATTACACAAAGCCTATATACAAAAGGCTAAGTCTACCATTCGGCTCTTGCAGACTTCCCCATCAATCACCCTCTGTTGAGTGGCTCTTCCTCGGTCTGTATGCTCAACTAGCCTTGGCTGAGGAGAGCTTCTTTCAGCAGGCTGGGCTCCCTTCAACTGGGTCTTTTGCTAGCCCAAAAAACATATACAACAGGTTTATTGTTTATTTTCCCCCTTTTTCTTTCTCTTTTTTTGCTTAGTTTGTGTATAAATGATTAACTTATTTTTCCTTTTTCCCTTTGAATAGGGCATATGCATGGATCCTTTAAACAAGGGAATGATAGGTGCACTTGATGTGTCTGTGCTATCTTATAGACCACCTTTGATGTATGTGTTGTGTTTTGTTGCAAGCAATCCTAGCAACTTTACCAATTTAATGTTGTTTTGTTACAAGCAACCTAGTAGCCTGATTCAACAATAATGTCTTTGATGCAAGCAATGGCATTGTAGCTCTAACAATAATGTTGTTGTTGCAAGCAATGGCATAGCACAACTTTAACAATAATGTTTTTGTTTCAAGTAATGGTATAGCACAGACAATAGTGTTGTTTTGTTGCATGCAATTCTGGCAACTTCTAAAGTTGGACTTTTCATTCAACATTTTTCCTCTTATCTTATCCCAATGCTCTTTTTGATGTTTCTATAAAAATATAACTTGGAGCACATTTCTGTAATTTATTAAAAAAATTAATAGAAATGGCATCAGTTTTTTAACACAAATTAACGTCTTTAACACAATTTGAAGAATTGTAGCTAGCAATAGGTTTCTATATATATAGGCGAGGTGGTGTTTTTGTAAATATGAGAAAAATTATAATATCAATTCCTATTAAATAAGTAACATCTAAATTCAATTTCACATTTGATATCAATTTTAGTTAAGGAACCAACATGCTTTCGGAATTATTTCATTTGTATCATTTAGGTTTAAACCATATTTAAAATCTATGGTTCCTCAACTATCAAAAATTTTTATTAATTTTTCAATTAAATTTTCTTTTTATTATACTTCAAAGAACTTTTTATAATATACAGCCAAATAATTTTTTTAGTAATTTATTAATTGAATCGTAAACTAAATTATTACGTATAATTAATTTACTAATATGACAATATTATAATTAATTTTCCATTTTCTAAAACTATGAACTTGTATAATTCGCTAATGATCATTAATTTCTTCCATTCTACTAGACTACAAAATAGACAAAATAATCAAAAATAAATTTGTCAGCTTTATTTTCCAGTAAATGAAGAGATGTAGATTATACATGGCTTTATTTAAGAACTGATGTAGATATATGATATTAAATGTTTGGTTCCAATATATGAATAGATGTCTAAAGTCTTCACACATTATAAAAGGCCAATGTATCCCCTTGACTCTCATTCTATGCTAACTTGCTCTTAATATTTATTTATTTTTCCCTATTTCTTTCTCTTTTGTTGCTTAATTTTATTCTGCTCAAGCTTGCTTTGAAGATTTATAGTTTACTTTTCCCTTCTTTTTCCCTGTTCCCTTTAAGCAGGGCATATGCATGAATCCTTTAAACAAAAGGATGATGGGTGCACTTGATATGCATGTTGTCTTGTTACAAGCAGTGCTTATAGCTTTAACAATAATATTGTTCTCCAATTTCAAGCATATAGCATATTTAACAATAAGCATATGACCCTTATATCCTACATAATGATGAAAATGTAAAGCCTTACTTGGATAAGCATATAACCCTTACAAGAGAGCAGAATCATGAAAAGAATAAACAGTGGGTACAAACTGAACATAATCGTTCCTTCACACTTGGTTCTGAAATCGAGTTCATTTTCAATTAACACAAATAGCAAATGATGTTTCTAAAACAATAAGATGGTTGGTCCATAGGGCCTCACATGGTGGTCTTATCTTATCATGGATATGAAATCAATAAGTATTCTTTTTACACGAAGGGATAGGATCACATGATATTATGCAAAATAATAGGGTTACTTTGATGGCTCAGTCAATGCATGTTTCTAGTTCTAAAGATAAAAATCTTATGTACATAAGCATGTCATATTATGGGGTCATTGAAGTCATATGGGAGCTTGACTACATCAAATTCAAGGTGCCTATGTTTCAATGTAAATGGGTTGAGAATAACAATAGCATCCAAGTCAATGAATTAGGGTTCACATTAGTGGATCTTAATTGGGAGGGTTATAAGGGGGAATCATTCATAATGGCATCCAAGCAAAATAGGTTTTTTATATCATAGACTTAACTAATAAGAAGTGGTCTATAGTTCTTCAAGGAAAAAGATAGATTGCTAATGATGGGGAT
Organism: Saraca asoca; assembly: GCA_026873985.1. Lineage (NCBI taxonomy): Eukaryota > Viridiplantae > Streptophyta > Magnoliopsida > Fabales > Fabaceae > Saraca > Saraca asoca. Next base: position 4,585 of record JANHAO010020078.1, on the reverse strand, counting down.
GAAGAAAAGATAGGTAATGATATTGAAAAGACCCCTCCTTTCTCTTCAGGACTACCTCCAGTGAATGGTGAAGGCAACTTGGAGGAGTTTTATGTGGGAGATGATCATGATGAAAGGATATGGATTAAAGATCCTCCTAGAGAAAAAAAATTATGAAAAATTGAAGGTAATTGATTATATTCATTGGAAACTATATAATTTTCAATTTATATGCTTATACTTGATATATTATGTGTTTATTGTATGTAAGCAACTAACTATATAATTTTTAGCTTAGATGTTTATACTTGATTATATGTTTATTAAAATTAAGATGGCTTGATGATAAAATTCTTTGATTTCAGTGGAGTGGAAATTGACTCAGAAAGAAATTTAGTCATCTAGTAATAATATACAATTGGTATAGCCTCTTGAATGGTTTGCTTATATGAAATACATATATCATTTTACTAATTTCAAAAAAATAAAATTGTCTTTCAAGTAAATTAACTCTCATGAATTGTATATATAACAATGCAACTTAGCATTACATGGATGGCCACAACAACACTTGAAATTTCTTACTTGAAGCTCTCACCAATGTCAGAAATTGCATTACAAGAGAAGACATAACAAAAGAAGAAGTAAAATTGAGTAAATTTAGTTAGAAAGTAAGTAAATAATTATTATGCATGGATTTTCTGTTAATTTGGTGTGTTTTGATTTTATTTTAGTTCTGTAATATCTTGAATTTTTTGTTGATCCAATAAAATGTTTAATATTGTTGAAATTAGAATTGTGTTGGGTAATTATAGATTTTGGTTTGATGGTTGTTTTTGCTAAAATATAAATAGTAGTAAGTTTCTATAAAAATGTAGCTAATAATAGGTTTTTGCAGAAAAAAAAATTGTAGCTAAAAGTAAGGTTTTTTTAAGGAAAAGTCATCAATTTTTATATAAAATCAACATCTTTTTTCTAACAATGTCGATTATTATGAAAAAAAATGATATCTTTAGTGGGTATTATTGCTCAAGAAAATATACCAATTATTTTTAAAAATCAACATCTTTAGTGGTTGAGAAAAGAAGTTATTTTATGATAAAAATCAATGTTTTTAGAGAAAGAAAGGGCGTCGATTATCCATGAAAAATCTGTGTAAAAATTTTTTTCAAATAAAAAGACACCAGCTATATATTAAAAATCGACGTCATTTCCTATTTTACACGTTGGTTAAGAAACTAACATGTATTGTTTTAACATACCATGTCATTAAAATAAATATTGATCTCTAAATTGACATAGAATGTGTGAAATAACTGACGTGTAAATGTGTTTCTATAGTAGTGAAAAAGGATTATATGTTTAGCACCATAATTATCTTAGATTTCTTGAACTACTTTCTACTTATTGTTAGAAATTTCCCTTGGTAGATATCTTTTGTTACTTGACTAGCAACTTGTTGTAAAAGTTATCAATGAAAACCCTTGAACTTTATCTTACAAATGTTGAAATTGGGATAGCGCGCAAGGTTACATATACTTGTTTCATAGTAAATGCTAATTAAAAATTGCTTAAGTTGTGATAAATATTGTGAGTTATTTAATTACTGGGTTCATTAAACTCACTATTGTGTTAAAAAAATATATATTTTTTTCAGAGCGTCTAGTTGGACTACCTCCATAGCCAATCCTACTACGGGTGTAGATCTTGCACTCTAATTGCTTAACATATGCGGGATTGCTTATTCGGATCGTAAAGACATGCAAGGGGAGAACTTTATACCCTATGGCACTTGGAGATGACTTACAGTTAGATATGTATAGCCCCATCATGTGTATATGAAGTATGTGGTGTATCTTGTGTCGATGTTGGTTCAATGATCATTTATTTGTTCAAGTTGTACAAGGACAAGTGACCCTTCTATTTTACGGGTGTATGTTAAAAACATCGGAAAAAAAATGGCTATGCTGACTGTATCTTGTAAATAATTTTATTTTGAAATATGATATAATATATGTATTTTGCACAAGAAAATGATATAAATTCATCTCTTTTGCGGAAGAAAATGGTACAAAGCCATCTCTTTATGTTATGTCAAGTAAGTCTGGTTTGAAATTTGTAGTTAGAGTTGAACAGATTTAAAATCTCATTGTCTTGCAACTTTTTACATCGATCACATTTCCATGGCCTAGGCGTGACAATAATGCTTAAGATTTTTTATCATAAAATCATATGTTTCTATCAAAAAAAATTATTAATTATTATTTTGAATGACCTTAATAACCTAATGGCTAGTAACTTTAAGATGAGAAACAATCCAACGGACACAAATATATGTTACAACAGAGAGACTTAATTCAAAAGGTCCTACTTAGTTTTGCTAGCCATTTATCATTGTCAGTCAAGTGAGCAAGGCCTGAGGCCCCCTAAATTAGTAAATGTCTATAAACTTATGGATATGAAACAATATTTTTGTTGTCATATTGATCTACATCTTAATGGATCCAACGGCAAGCAAGGTGGAGGCCTATAATAGTCTAATGGCTAACGAATATAAAGGTTAATACATGATCTAAAGTTTAAGAAGGAGCAAGTAAGAAAGCTGACAGATATTTCTTGTCATTATATGTGCGTGCGTGAAAATATGTAAACTTCTATAAGGTAGAGTGTAGAAGAGAAATATGGGAACAAGTTTATATATAATAAGTGTTTTTTGGGTAGAGATAAAATGATAGTGTATAAATACTACGTGTATCTTGCTAAAATAAACTCAATAAGTTTTAACTTTATCCTTTCAATAATGTAACTGTGATATGATAAAATACAAAATTGATTTAAAAAGGATTAGAATTACCTAAACATCCTGTTTGATCTATTAATCTTTTCTTCTTGATAGAATCACTCCTCTTAATGACTCTGGACCTTAATTGAGAAACTGTAAGATAGTCATCTGATGGGAAAAATATTATTTGATCATATGAGACATAGGAGTAGAGACCCATCAATAAATAATAGTGAAAATGGATTTGGATCCCACTCATCACAGTAATCCACTTCAATATCTAGAAATAGGCTATATTGCCAAATTTAGCCCAATAACTTTATGTCACTATACTAGTGCTTCAAATTATCTTAGCATTAATTCATTATAATTTATTTATTTATAAAGTCCAAAATAAGAGAATTCCAATAATCTCTCACTTGGATAACATAATTCATAAATTGTTGACACTTTTAAATTAAAACAATTACAGTAATTTTACACCCATAGGTATGTTGAAATCATAAGTTTCCAGTGATGTAGATCATTATATCCTAAGGGTATATTAATGCCATACACAAAATGTAGATCATTATTTTGATGACCAAACACAAAATGTGCAAAGCGATATTTATATGCCAATAAATGTGATTATATGTCAATCTCCACACAATGGTCCTAACATCCACCCAAGATACCAAATGAGAATCGACATTTTCAATATAGTAATGAGACAAGGTCTAAATGTATCTAATAACATGCCATAACTAGATAACATGCACAAATAATATATATGGCAAAATCATGAATATTTCATTTTAACATATCTCAAGATAAATAACAAAAACAATATAATATTTCCGGTAAACTAGAACATCAAAAGACTTAGCCAAGTCCATTTTATTGACATGATCATGATATATTCTAAACTAAGCCTTTGGTCAATGGATCTATGAGCATGCCATCCATGAAAACATATTCAATGTAAGTAACATGCTCATGTATCTTTTCTCTCACAAATTGATATTTTACATCAAAGTGATTTGTACGGGTAAAGCTTTTGTTTTAGAGAGAAGTTCATAGCAACAGTATTGTCATACTAAATAGTTAAGGACCTTGAGATGCTCTCAACAATAGAAAAGTCACTAATAAAAATCGTTAACCACACAGCTTCACGAGTAGCTTCAAAACATGTGACATACTTTACTTCTATAATAGAGGTTGTTATAGTGGAGTGCTTGTTGCTTTTTCATGACCTAACTCCTTCTGCCATCATAAAAATGTATTTAGATGATGATTTATGGTTATCTAGACAACTTGCAAAGTTTGAGGAACCTGTAACAATGACATATCTCAATCTTTTATAAGTCAGCATATAATCCTTAATACCTTGCAGATACTTCATTACTCTTTTAACTACAATCAAATTATTTTGACTAGGATCACTCAGGTATCTTCCCAGTAAACCAACAGCATAAGCTATATGAGGATGTGTAAATTCTTGAGCATACCACAGGCTACCTACAACTAACTCATATAGGACATTTTTTTTTTATCTTTTGTCTTTCTTCATCATTTTGAGGACATTAGGTCTTTAAAAAGATTTCACCTTTCTAGATGGGAAAAGAAGTCTAAGAACATATAAACATGTTGAATTTCTACAAAATTTTCTAGATATACAACCATTGAGACTAGCCATTGTCAGGTTCCTAAACAGGTAGTATAAGGATTTAAAGAGTGGTAGACAATTTATAAAGCGAAATTTAAATCGGATCTTGCCCTTATCTCATTGGAGATGCAGTATACAATCTTTGTTTGTTTGTTTCTTGAATTGTAATTAAATGA
>JANHAO010020077.1:0-12979 GCA_026873985.1 Saraca asoca | reverse complement strand
TGACTTACCAATTCTACCTATACCTTTGACTCTTCCTTTAGAGTTATCTCCAAAAGTGACCTTACCTCCTTTCATAGGTGTGAGATAAATAAATTCATTTTTGTTTTTAGTCATATGTCTTGAACATCCACTGTCCAAAAACCATGGATTTGTTCCTTGTCTCTTGTATTCCTGTAAAACAAAGTTTATACATATATTAGTGGTACCCATTGACTTTTGGGTTCATTAGTGTTAGTGTGAAAGACAGGAAATTTTCTAGAAATTATAGATTTAGGTAACCAGACCAGTTTTTCATTTGGTCTTAACATATAGGTGCCATTTCTAATGGCACAGTTCTTGATATGATGTCCTTTGTGATTACAATGAAAACAAGTAATTTTTGCAGCTCTAGATCTAAAAATCTACTGTCTAAATCCTAGACCAGCTTTATATAAAAGTTTTTCTGATTCTACAAAACATATTCCAACCATTGATTACTGTTAGAAAAATTCTATAATTTCCTTTTTAATACTTCAGTTTCAGATTTAAATTGACTGCATTGCTCACAACCTTTTCCAACTTTAGCAGTCAATTGGTTGTTTTCTTTTTCTAAAAATTTAACTTTTTCACTTAAAATTTTTTGCTGATTCTTGGTAGCAGTCAGTTGTTTTCTGGTTTCTATCAATGAATTATACAATTTAACACAAATATCATCTAAGTTCTCATCATCACTTTTAGAATCACTAGAAGAGCCATCACAGTCAGAAAGAGTAAAGAAGGGGTTATTTTTAAGTACTTTGTGATCATCATCACATTTTGCCATGAGACACAGCAATGCATCATCATCTAATTCATCATCCTCAGTTGTTTCTAGTTCATCATCATCCCATCCAACAAAATTGGACTTCTTAGATGCTTGCTTTTTCTTCTTCATCTCATTTTCTAGTTGTTTCCTCAAATAGACTAGGCAATCTGACTTGATATGCCTAGGTTTCTTGCATTCAAAGCAAGTTGAAATAGTGCTGGTTGAATTTCCTTGCTTATTCTTCCTAGTGTTCTTTCTTTGTGCAGTAGTCTTTCTTCTCTCTTTGCTTTTCTTTTCTTTCAAAATTCTCTATAACTTTTTGCTGAGTAAAGCTACATCCTCCTTGTTTAATGTGTCTGCATCAATTTCTAAGTCTTCTCCATCTGAGTCAGCAACTTTCAGTGCAAGGGTCTTCTTTTTCTTGTCATCTTGACTCTTTTTGTACCTTCTTAATTCAAGTTCATGCTTTTCGAAATTGCCAAACAACTCCTGAACCATAGGAATGCCCATTTTCTGAGATTCTTTAATGGCAGTGACCTTTTGTTGCCATTCTTCTATCAATGATCTCAAAATCTTGTGTACTAAATCTACATTCTCAAATTTTCTTCCAAGCAATGCCAAGTGGTTAGTAATAGCAGTGAATCTTTAAATTAAATCTTTAATAGAATCACCGTCTTCCATTTTAAATATCTCATATTGAGACACTGGCACATGCACCATTGAAGCTTTTATCTGTGAAGTTCCAACATGTGCTATCTCAAGTGTGTCCCAGATCTGTTTAGTAGTGGAACAATTTGAGATTCTTTCATACTCATTTGGTGACAGCGAGTTTGAAATAATCCACTTTACCTTTGCAACCAATAAGTGTTTCTTTCTTTCATTTTCAATCCAGAGAGATTTTGATTTAAATTTAATTTTACCATTGATCAAAGTTTTAGGAGGTTCATATCCCTCTTCAACCCGTTCCCACATATCTACATTTGTTGCTTCAATAAAATCCTTCATCTTCTGCTTCCAATAGGTATAACGTTCCCCATTGAAACTAAAGGGTTTATGCATAAGTGGACACTCAGGTAACAAGAAAAAGTTAGAATCCATAATTTCAATAGATGCAGGTGTATCAAGAGACAAAGCTCTGATACTAACTATCTATCCCAATATAGAAAAATTAAAATTGTGAAATTAAACAAATCTTGCCCTTTTCTAGTTGGAGAATTATATATACCAGTATCAAAAGACTATTTTCCTTTTAATGAGATATGCAAAGAATTGATAATCAATTAAGGTGAAGGTAATTGAAGTTAGAAGTTGGCAATAACAATGATTAGAATGTAATTTTTAAAGTGGTTCAACTTGAATTGAAACCATAATTCAAGTCTACTCCACTTGATCTTTCTCAACTGAAAGACCTCTAAATTATCAACAAAAACAATCAAGATTGATAGGCTCCTGAAATGCCAGTCTATACAATAAACACACAAAAATTTAACAGGTATCTTGCTAACTTAGAAGAATTTACACAGGCTCTTCTAAACCTGGATAGATTTCTAACACCTAGAAATCTTAAATAAAAATAATTAAAGTGGAAAAGGGTTGTGAATACAATACTGATATTTGAGATGAAAATCTCAAAACAAACTATGATAAGCTACAGATGATCTTTGATCCAACGATCTTAAAGAATCTGATGAAGTAGAGAGAAAATCGTATCAAGCTCTTTCTCAGATAGTTTTGCAATGAATTTTTAATGAAGACTAGTGTGAAAATGTTTCTATGGAAAGGGAGGTTAGGCTTGAATAACTACTGTAACCATCTATAACAGAAAAAACTAAATTTCAGTTGTTAAATTGAAGCAGCATCGATTATAGTCTATTATTCACTAATGCATCAAAGCATAATCGATGTATAGTCTGTTAAGCACTGTCTTCGCATAGATTACAGCATTCAAGTAGCCATATTTCCTAACCTTCGGTAAAAAGAATTTCTTTAACACATTGAAGTGACTTCAATTTAAACATGAGTTTTTCAAAATTTCTTTAACGCATCGATGTCACATCGAAGTATGATGTAAAAAACTAAATTTGGATCTCTTCAGTCTTGAATCAAATATCTTTGAACCTTTTCAACCTATAAAATAAATCAAAAACACTAAAACAAATTGTTAGATAAAAATTGTTTTTCAACATTAAAACTAAGGAAAATATGAAGCTTAGAATATTCTAAGCTAACAATTCATTACTGCATTATTATTTCTGCTACATTGCTAATTCATTTTGTGATCTAATTCATCCTAATCTTAAGCTAATCTACTGCAATATTTGTCTTTATCATCTTTCTCTGGAATTTGTCAAAGAAGCCAATATAGCTATGCAACTCATTAAAAAGAATCCAAAAATAGATCCAATGATCTAGAAGGCAAGATCCGATTTTCCACAATTCAATTTAATTTTTTAATTCTGGGACCTAACAAGAAGAATAAACAAGAAGAAAAATGAAGAGATATCACTTGAATTAGAAGAGTCAAAGCTCTGATATCAAAACTAATGTGATCTCCCATGGAGATGCCCATGGATCTATCTCCAATTTAGCAAATTCAACATCAAAATTCAAAAGAAAAAGAATGATATTTACACCACACTCTAGAATGGTAGGAGGAGAGTGATAAGTGATAAAATTAGATGCCGCAAAGAGCAAGCTCTTTGATAAGCCTCTAGTTCTTTCAAGAACCCTTGGAGAGGAACTCTCAGAAGAAGAAACACTCTTCAATTTCTAAATTGATCAAATCTGAATAGTAAAAGAAACATGCCTTCCCTAATAGCTATTACTAAATGACAATGGGCTGAACTAACAAGGCAACAAGCCCAATAAAAATACTTGACAAGTCAACTAAAATAAAAAGCCTAAGCTATTACAAAAAGTCAAAACGCAAAGTCATTCCTAGGTAGAGTTAAAAACGCTGGTTTCACTTTAACCTCTATGTTGTCCTTCAAAACTACTTAGTTTCACCAAGTTTAAAGTTTGAAATCATTGGGCTGGACCTTAGGGGCCTCTAGGCTTTGGTTTGACCTCATTTAGCCCCTTGAAGCTTTAGTTATGACCCATTACTATGACAAGGTCAATCAACATGGAAAACACCAGGCAACTCCATTATAAATTTCAAGACTCCAAATGGTAGAACTAAGCTTTAACCTCACATGAAAGTTGTAGAGCTTTCTCTTAGCTTTCCAACCATTTAAATATCATCCCAATCCAACATGTAAAGCTTAAGTTATAGCCCAAAACCTGAAATAATATAAAAAATTCAACATTAAGCAATTAATTCAATTAAGCTCCAAATCATGATCAAATCACAAAACATGGCCAATACACTAAATTAAACTTGATTAACATCCATCTCTTTGTGATAGTCTTCAACACTTTTGGAATCTTAAGTAAGGCCTTGAAGCTTTTGATACAACTCTTTACAATAGTATGAAAGGACATATCTCTTTCTCATGATTGTCTACAACTCTTCCCAATTTGCTATGGGTCTTTCTAATTTCCATTTTCTATTTTGCACAAGTTGATCTTACCAAATGATAGCAAAATCAATGAATTTTGCAACAACCAATTTTACTTTCTTTTCTTTTGAATAGTTGTGACAATCAAAGATTGGCTTAAACTTTTTCTCCCATTCAAGGTAGGCTTCCAGATCTCTCTTGCCTTGAAAAGATGGGATTGTCATCTTAATATTGTGAAATTTTTAATCCATTTTTTCTCTTCTAGGTTTCTCACATATTCTACCCAAGGTGCCTTTATCCCTTCTTTTTTCACTCCTCTTTATTTCATATGGAGACATGGACAACTCCTCTTCATCTTTTTCAACTCTCCAATCCCCTTTATTGCTCCTATGTTCATCATGAGTTCTTCTAGTTCTTCTCTCATGGGAATCTCTACTATTCTCTGCATTTGTGATTCTTTCACCAAGTCCATTAATCTTCATATTCACTCTTTCAAATTGTTGTTGCATGGCTCTAAGAGTAAACATGACTTTATTGAGTTGAGAGATCCTCTACCTTCCATCTTTGAGCAACAAATAAATTCTACAAAATAAATATTAGGAAAATATAGACCTCACCAAATCACACCCTCACAAGTGTTTTTTGTCACTTCACTAGAGTTTTGTTCACACAACTAGGCTTGTACCCTTTATTGTGCTCCCATACACTTGCCTTTTACCACTCTAGTCCTTTCTCTAAAGTCCTATGAGAACTAAGTAACAAATCTTGGAGTTTACACAATGTAACAATCAAAATCACACAGCACTCAAATTACCAAAATATAGCATGAACCAACAATAACAAAGAAGTAGGGAATGAGCAAGGAACACAAAGGGAATTGGATAGCATAAGAATGAAATTTTCAAACAGCACCAAAATTTTCAGGGTGTGGTAAAAAAAATTTCAAGGGAATTCAAGGAAAAATCAAGCAATTACACCACACTTTGAGTTTTAAGCTAGTATTTTGATCATGCAATCCAAAAAAAAAACATATTCAAGTTAATTACAAAGGAAATTAACTTCAAACAACTCACTAGATTGACTAGGACTAAGCTCAAAAAGTTGCAATTTTTTTTTTTGGTGTTAAGCAATACTTGCTCTTCTTTTTATGATTTTTTTCTTGCTCTTTTGCTTGACTCTTTCTTGGTTTTTTTTTTTCATTTCTTTTCCTTTTCTCACTTTTCTTTTCTTTGATTTTTCCTTTCCACTATTGTTTCTTTTCCTTTCCTTTGTTTTTCTCAACACTTTTCTTTATTGTCCAGAATTTTTTTTAGTTTTTTAGCACTATACACAACTTTGAGCAACCCAAAGACAATTTGATTCAATCACAATTGGCACAAATCAATTTCCAACTATGTGTACTCAAAATGAATATGTCTAAGGTGGAAAACACAATCAAATTAAGCTATAAGATAGTAGCAAAAATTTTGGAGAAACCAAGCTCAAAGTTTTGGCTAAGTAGAGTGAAATAGGGGACAACAAGCATAAGATGATGCAATTATGGGAAGAAATGGCTCCAAATCACACCAAATGAAGTGTAATTCAGTCTCACACTAATTGACACACAAAAATAAACCAAAAGGACACTTAAACAAATCAACAAACACTTGAAATGCAAGTAAGAATAAAATGAAAATTCTGTAGAAGTTTCAGCAAAACCTTTAATACAACAAGCAAGGAAATGAAATAGAAATGGAGTAAAATAAGTAGAAAAAACTTACTCAAACAAAGCTAATATCAAACACTTAGTGTGCAACTAGATCACAAAATTTTTTTGCACAAAGTTGATGCAAAAAATGAAGGAAACGGAACCCAATGAGCAAGCAAAAATTGAAACAGATGCAGCAGAAAATTTAGCAACACTTACAACTCAGTTGGACACCAATTGATCAAGTAATTGAGCTAAAAAAATGTACACAAAAATTTAGAGACAGGTAGCATGAAATTGGAAGGAAAATTGAAACAAGAACAAGGGAAAATTAAAGAGATATCACCAAAATTGGAAGAGCCAAAACTTTGATACCAAACTGATGTGATGTTCCTTAGAGATGCTCATAACACAATACAAAATAACAACCCCAAAATATGTACAAAAGAAAGCCAAAGTGATGTTATGTGGCTATCCAAACATAGCCGGCTATAAGGCCTTCCAATTGGCTCCCAATTCAGCCCTCAAGTGGATGGCAAAGCCTCCAAACACATGACCCCTGAACCTCTAAGCCTAAGCCCCTTTTGTGAACTCCAAAATGCATGATGAAGTCCTTGGATTGCTTCTTCCATCTTCTTGGCCCTTGCCCTTATCACAGGTCCACTTGGAACTTGCAATGCTTCTTCATGATCCTTGGGTTAGTCCTCCATGTTCTTATCACTCCTAACTAATGTGATCTAAGATGGATATGCCCATGGATCTATCCCAAATTCAGCAATTTAGCACTAAAAATTGAAAGAAAAAGAAGGATGTTCACACCACACTCTAGATTGGAAGAAGGAGAAGGATATCCATAATCACAATTGAATTGAACTAGAATTTCCCTTGAATTGAAAGAAGAGTTTAGCTAATCATTACAAGAGAATTAAAAATGAAAATAAAAGAAAAGAAAAAACCTAAAAAATGCTAGTGATCTTACCCTAGGATAGCTCCTCCCTCGTTACAAAGTTAGAGAAAAAGAATAAAATGAAAGAATGAATCTTTAAATGCTTCAGCTAGATTTTTCTATAAAATTTATCTTCTTTATTTGGGCTACTAAAATGCATTAGATCAGAGTAAAATTGGACCTCAGTGTCTTCATGAGAGTTGCATCTCTACTTCTTAGCAATCTAATGGCCTAGATGATGTGAAAATGGGAGACCAAGCTAAGACTCACCAAGAGGGTTTGCATCTACCAATGGACCACTCAAGGGATTAATGAGCAACAAATATTACTACTTTTATTTCTTCTCATTCTCTACCTTTTTGAATGTTAATTGAGTTCAATTTAGTGAATTGGCCTTGTTTTGTGATTTGGTCATGATTTGGAACTTAATTGAATTAATTGCTTAATGTTGGGGTTTTCACATGATTTCTGATTTTGGGCCATAACATGAGATGTAGATATTGCATTGGGTTGATCTCTATATGGCTAGAAAGCTAAGAGAAACATCTAAAACTTTTATGTTGAAGCCAGAGCCTAGTATTTCCATTTGAAGTCTTGAAATTGATCATCAATTTGAACCAGAGTTTCAACCCAGATTTAACCTTGTCACAATGTTTGGGCTATTATTTGTGTTATTGTATAGACCATATTTGAGATCTTTTTAGCTTTGTTTTAGTGCTTTTTTCCCCTTTTATTTCCCTTCTTTTTCTGGTGAGTTTAGACTTGGATTTGTGTGGTTTTGTGGGCTTCTTGGCAGCCTAATTTTTAGCCAGCCTTATTGGCTAAGTTGTTTGACCTTGTTTTTTTGGTCTTTTTGCATTGTTTGCTTAGTTATGTGTTTGGGTGTTTAGTTGGACTTGTTAGCACTTGAACCCAGACCATTTTGGAGCCTAATTACTATGAGGGGAGGCTTGTTTCCCTTAACCATTCAAATTAGACAAATTCAGAATTAAAGAGTGTTCTTCTTTGAGCAAGTGCTCTCCTAGGGTTCTTAATAGAACTTAAAGACTTATCAAATAGTTTCCTCTCTTTGGTGTCAATATTCATCACTTATCACTCTCTTTCTATCTTTCTAGAGTGTGGCATGAATATCCTTCTTTTTCTTTCAATTTTTGGTGCTAAATTGGAGATAGATCCATGGGCATCTCCAAAGGAGATCACATCAGCTTGGTATCAGAGCTTTGACTCTTCCAATTTAGGTGATATCTATTCATTTTTCCCATGTTTTTGTTTCAATTTCCTTTCCATTTTCATGTTGTACATCTCTAAATTTTGTGGTACATTTTTCAATTCAATTGCTTGATTAATTGGTGTTCAGTTGCAATTGCTTACTAAAAAATTCTACTATTGTTTCGATTTGCTGACTGCACTTTAACTTTGATTTTTGCCCTCTTTTTGCATCATTTTGGTGCAAAAAATTTTCATAATCTTGTTGCCCATTAAGTGTTTGATGTTAGCTTTGTTTGAGTTAATTTTTTTTTGCTTAATTTGCTTCATTTCAATTTCATTTCCTTGCTTGTTCTAGTGAAGGTTTTGCAGAAATTTCTGTAGAATTTTCCTATTGTTTCTTATTGCATTCCAAGTGTTTCTTGATTTGTTTTAGTGTCCATTTGCTTTTTTCTTGTGTATTAACTTGTGTGGGACTGAATTACACAACATTTGGTGTGATTTGGAACCATTTTCTCCTACAATTACATCAAAACTTACTATTGCTCCTGTTTTTTCCACTACTGGTTGAAACTTTGGCCTATAATTCTCCAGAATTTTTGCATCTATCCTATCTTGTTTTTTATTGTATTTTGTACCTTAGACATATTCATTTTGAGTACACATAATTGAAACTTGATTTGTGCCAATTTTGGTTAAATTAAAGTGCCATTTAGGCTACTCAAATTTTTTGCGAAGTGCTGAAACACAAAAAAAAAAAATTCTAGACAGCATGTTCTTTAGTTGAGCAAAACAAAAGAGAAGTCAAGAAACAAAAGTAGAAAGGAAAAAACAAAGAAAAGAAAAGTGTGACAAAGAACACAAAGAAAAGAAAAAAATAAAAACAAGAAAGAGTCAAAGAAAAGAGCAAAAGAAAATCACAAAAAAGGAGGAACAAGTGTTGTCCAACACAAAAAACTTTTCTACAACTTTTTGAGCTAAGTCCTAGTCATTCTAGAGAGTTGTTTTGAGTCAATTTCCTTTGTGATTAACTTGAATATGTTGTTTTTTTTTTTATTGCATGATCATATTACAAGCTTAGAAATCAAATTATGGTGTAATTTGTTAGATTTTTCCCCTATTCTTCCTTGAAACTCTATAAAATTTTTCTACAATGTCCTAAAAAATTCCCTATTTTGTCTAAAAGGCTCCTATCTTTTATAGTTCAATTCCTTTTGTGTTTCCTAGTCATTCCTTGCTTCTTTGTATGGTTGGTTCATGCTACATTTTAATGATTTCAGTGTTGAGTGATTTTGATTACTATTTTATATAAACTCTAAGATTTATTACTTAGTTCTCATAGGACTCAAAGGAGAGAACGAGAGTGGTAAAAGGCAAGAGTGTGTGAGCACAATTGAGGATAAAAGCCTAATTGTGTGAACAAAACACGAGTGAATTGATCAAAACACTTATGAGGGTGTGAATTGGTGAGGTCCATTTTCTTGCTCAAAGATGGAAGGTGGAGGATCTCAACTCAATGAAGTCACATTTACTCTTAGAGCTATGCAACAACAATTTGAAAGAGTAAATATGAAAATTGATGAGCTTGGTGAAAGACTTACTAATGTGGAGCAAAGCAGATATTCCCATGAGAGAAGAACTAGAAGAAGTCATGACCAACATGGAAGTAATGAAGGGGATTGGAGGGTTGAAAAAGAAGAAGAAGAATTGTCCACATCCCCCTATGAGACCAAATGGAGTGCAAGAAGAAGAGAAAGAGATGCTTTGGGTAGAAGACATGAGAAACATAGAAGGGAAAGGTTAGACTCCAATCTTCACAACATCAACATGACCATTCCTTCCCTCCAAGACAAAAGTGATCCAGAAGCCTACCTTGAATGGGAAAAGAAAGTGGAGCTAGTCTTTGATTGTCACAACTATTTCAAAGAAAAGAAAGTGAAATTGGCAGTTGTGGAATTCACTAATTATGCCATCATATGATGGGATCAACATGTGTAAAGTAGGAAGAGAAATTTGGAAAGGCTCGTGGCCTTTTGGGAAAAGTTGAAGACCAAAATGAGAATAAGATATGTTCCTTCACATTACTATAGAGAGTTGTACCAAAAGTTTTAAAGCCTAACTTAAGGTTCCAAGAGTGTTGATTACCACAAAAAGATGGAAGTTGCAATGATAAGAGCCAGTATGGTGGAGGATAGCGAAGCTATAATGGCATGGTTTCTTCATGGCTTCAACCATGACATTGCCAATATTGTTAAGCTCTAACACTATGTAGAACTTGAAGATATGGTACACATGGCAATGAAGGTGGAGAGGCAACTCAAGAGAAAAACTTCTTCCAAGGGTGCACATAAATCAAGCTCTTCTTGGAAGCCTCATTGGGAAAAAAGGCATGAGTCAAGAGACTTCCAAGCTACCAAAGGGACCTTGGTTAAGACTTTTTCCAAGCCAAAGAGTGAAGATGCAAAAGGCAAAGGCAAGATAAAAGTGCCTCAAAGGCAAAAAAACATTAAATGCTTTAAATGTTTAGGACATGGACATTATGTTTATGAATGCCTTAACAAAAAGATGATGAATTTGAAAGTCAGTGGTGAAGTTGAATCAGCTAGTGACCAAGAGAAAGAGGAGAAAAGCTCAAAGTCAAGCAGTGAAGAGAGCATTGACACTTGGGAAGTGGTAATTTAAGGAGAGTCAATAGTTATGAGAAGAACATTAAGTACCCAATGCATGGAGGGTGATGGAGAGCAAAGAGAGAACATCTTCCACACTAGATGCCATGTCATGGGAAACATGTGTAATGTGATTATTGATAGGGGAAGTTCTACAAATATGGCTAGCACAACCATGGTTGAAAAGTTAGCATTGCCTACCCTAGCTCATCCCACTCCTTACAAGCATCAATTGTTGTGTGATTTGTAATAAAATCAGGACTATCCAGTTGATGATTTAGTCAAGTGGATGTACAATTTAATTGTGGTTTTGATTGAAGTAAGACCACTTTAAAAATTCTAGTGTCTTCTTTACATTAATGCATTAACTTTTCATTTGCACAAATATTAGTTGACAAATTGTTCTTGCAATTTGAATTACTCTTTAATCAATGATAACAATTGATTCTTGCTTACTAATTCAAATAATTACATCCATTAAGTCAACTCTGATAATTTTCTTTAAAATTTTGAAAGAAAATTCAGGACTTTCACTGAAATCCAACTAAAATCCAAACCAACACTAGTTTCTTTTTCTATTGGGAGGTATAGAGATGAAATTTATTTGACGTTGTTCCTATGCAAGCTACCCATACTTTGCTTGGTAGGCCATGGCAATTTGATAAACAAGTCATACATGATGGCTACCTCAATCTGTATAGCTTCAAGAAGGACAACAAGACCATCAATCCTGTACCCCTCACCCCTAAGCAAATTCTAGAAGATCAAATAAAGAGAGAAAAGAAAATAAATCAAGAGAAAATGAAAATAGAGGATCAAATTCGTAATAAAATCAGGACTATCTAGTTAAGGATTTAGTCAAGTGGACATACAATTTAATTGTGGTTTTGATTGAAACAAGACCACTTTCAAAATTCTAGTGTCTTCTTTACTTTAATGCATCAACTTTTCATTTGCACAAATACTATTTGATAAATTGTTCTCGCAATTTGAATTACTCTTTAATCAATGACAACAATTGATTCTTGCTTACCAATTCAAATAATTACATCTATTAAGTCAACTTTGATAATTTTCTTTTAAATTTTGAAAGAAAATTCAAGACTTTTGATGAAATCCAACTAAAATCCAAACCGACACTAGTTCCTTTTTCTATTGGGAGGTAAAGAGATGAAATTTTATGTGATGTTCTTCCCATGCAAGCTGCCCATATTTTGCTTGGTAGGCCATGGCACTTTGATAGACAAGTCATACATGATGGCTACCTCAATCCATATAGCTTCAAGAAGGACAACAAGACCATCAATCTTGTACCCCTCATCCCCTAAGCAAATTCTAGAAGAACAAACAAAGAGAGAAAAGAAAATAAATTAAGAGAAAATGAGAATGAGTAAAGAAAATGAAAATGGAAGATCAAATTTGTAAAAAAATCAGGACTATCTAGTTGAGGATTTAGTCGAGTGGTCGTACAATTTAATTGTGGTTTTGATTGAAGAAGGACTACTTTAAAAATTCTACTGTCTTCTTTACTTTAATGCATTAACTTTTCATTTGCATAAATACTATTTGATAAATTGTTCTCATAACTTGAATTACTCTTTAATCAATGATAACAATTGATTCTTGCTTACCAATTCAAATAATTATATCCATTAAGTCAACTCTAATAATTTTCTTTTAAATTTGAAACAAAATTCAAGACTTTCACTAAAATCCAAATAAAATCCAAACTAACACTAGTTCCTTTTTCCATTGGGAGCTATAGAGATGAAATTTTATGTGATGTTGTTCCTATGCAAGTTGCCCATATTTTGCTTGGTAGGCCATGGCAATTTGATAGACAAGTCATACATGATAGCTACCTCAATCCGTATAAGTTTAGGAAGGACAACAAGACCATCAATCTTGTACCCCTTACCCCTAAGAAAATTCTAGAGGATCAAACAAAGATAGAAAAGAAAATAAATCAAGAGGAAATGAAAATGAGTAAAGAAAATGAAAATAGAGGATCAAATTTGTAATAAAATCAGGACTATCCTGTTGAGGGTTTAGTCGAGTGGACGTACAATTTAGTTATGGCTTTGATTCAAGGAGGACCACTTTAAAAATTGTAGTGTCTTCTATACTTTAATGCATTAACTTTTCATTTGCACAAATACTATTTGATAAATTGTTCTTGGAATTTGAATT
>JANHAO010020076.1:0-12986 GCA_026873985.1 Saraca asoca | reverse complement strand
AAAACAAATATTTTCTTTATTTTTGAAGATGAAAAAAATATATTTAATATTATTTACAACTTTATCATTAATGAAAATAGGTATTCTTATTAGTTTTGAAAAAAATCTAAAAACAACTATATACAAAAATAAGAGAAAATATCATTTTACTATTTCCTGAAAAAAAATTTTTAATTACAATATTTGAAAACAGTTTTTAAAAATAATTTTTAAAAATAGATTGTCAAATAAATTTTTTTATTTTTGTATAACAAGAAAACAAGAAAATTATTTTTAAAAATAAAAAAATAGTTTGCCAAACAGGCAAATTTGTTTCTTGACTTTCTACGTACAGAGAGCCACGCATTGCTTGTTTGAAAACGACAAAATCTAGACTTTACTCGACATGGATTCACCCCCTCTGTACTAAATTACTATTAAGACCTCTGAAATATAATTAAGTTGCCACTCCTGTCTAATCTCCTCTCCGCGTGCCACTGCATCGGCCGTCCAACAGCCCCTGACTAGCTTTCTTTCTGGTTTTTTTTTTTTTGGCGCAAGTGTCGGCTTTCTTTTGCTTCCCGTACCTTCCCCTCAACTGTGTCTGTTGCAACTTCCTTTTCTTTGTTACTAAATCAGCACGCGACACCATCATACCCGTCGCACGATAGCGCTTTCTCTTTTCATCACACTATAAATTACAAGCTACTGCATCACGATTTCAGCATTTTTGTATCATTTCTCTTTCTGCATCGGATTCATACAGAGAACTCTGAGACAGAGCGTTGCTCACTGGCTCGAACTCTGCCATCGGCTTCTTTCTTCATCGATTTCATCTCAGATCTTTTCTCATCGTTGAATGATTGGTGCGTATTCAACCACTTTGTTCATAATCTGTGCGAATAATTTATTTTTGCATATCAAACTATTGTCTCACAATTATTATACTCGGTATTTCAAATACTTCCTATATATATATATATATTAAAAAGAATGTTCCTTAAAATCTGCTTATATAGGAAGCAGGCAGGTCAAATCTGGGGATGTGGGGGCTTCACCGTGAAAATTCATCCATGTATAAGCGCACGTCTTCAAGAGATTATACGGATATGATAAACGTGGAAGAAAACTCAGGTAGGTCCCTTTGTTTAACCTTTGAAATTCACTTCAGTTTATATCATATATGATTTCTATGGATTAGTCTGCTTTGTTGTTCTGACTTAAATTTTCTGGGAGTTGAAAAATGCAAGTTCTGAGTAACACGCGTTACTGGAGAAATATTTCCTTGTTTAATTTAATGTAGCAAAAATTTTCATGAGATCTTCAAGCATGCTTCCCGGTTAACGTTTTTTTTTTTTTCCTATTATACTTGTCAGCCATGTTAGAGAATGGACTGGAGAAAGAAAGTTTGAATCCTTCATGGAAGCTTTCTTTCCCACATGTGCTCGTGGCAACCATTTCCTCATTCTTATTCGGTTATCATCTTGGGTTAGTGCTTTCTACTTTACCATGTCTCCTCTTGGTTTCTAGGGTAAACATTGAATTTTTATAACAAAAACTTTTCTTTCTTATTCTATCCAGAGTAGTTAATGAGCCGCTTGAGAGCATTTCTGTTGACCTTGGCTTCAGTGGAAATACCTTAGCAGAAGGTGCCAAAGATCTTAAATCCTTTTGAGCTTGGTTAATTTTATTTTTTCTTTTTAATGTAGGATTTATAATAAGTTACAATTAATTCTGTTGTCTTAAATTAAGGTCTGGTGGTGAGCATATGTCTTGGTGGTGCCCTGATTGGATGTTTGCTGAGTGGCTGGATTGCTGATGGGGTAGGGCGCCGCAGGGCTTTCCAGTTGTGTGCCATACCAATGATAATTGGTGCTTCTATGAGGTTGTATTTCTAGAACCAAGTGATTGTGTTTACTCTCTCAAATAGAAACTCATACTTTTAGCTAATTCTGTAATTAAAATTTTCTGAATTTTCAGTGCAGCAACAAACAACCTGTTTGGCATGCTTTTAGGAAGGTTATTTGTTGGGACTGGCCTGGGCCTTGGCCCCCCTGTCGCCTCTCTGTATGTCACAGAGGTATGCAAATAATTTCATCTTTCTCTCATTGACTAGTCTAGAAGTCTTATTGATTATTGACTTTTTGAGGTGCCTACTTCTCTTAAATTCTCATTATCTTCGTGATCAGGTTTCTCCTGCTTTTGTGCGGGGTACATATGGAGCATTCATCCAGATAGCAACATGTCTTGGTCTAATGGGAGCTCTATTTATCGGAATCCCTGTCAAAGAAATTGCTGCATGGTATGATATAATCATAAATTCACTATATCAACTGATTCTTGTTTGATTTGTTAAAATTATATGCTAAATTTCTTGCTCAGGTGGCGTGTATGTTTCTGGGTATCTACCATTCCAGCAGCTGTACTTGCTATTGCTATGGTCTTTTGTGCAGAGAGTCCGCATTGGTTATACAAGGTTGGATCCAAATATAATTTTTTTTTTCTGGAAATGTCATAATTACTTTATCTTCATGTATTGTTGCCATACGTATGTTAATCCATTGGAATCTCTAAGTTAACGATGCAAAGACTTCCCAAACTACATACATTCCTATGTAATGTTGTGCCATCTAATATGTCATGCATTAGGCCAGAACTTGATTGTTCCTGTGTGTGTGATGTAGCAAGGAAGAACAGCTGAAGCAGAAACTGAGTTTGAGAAGCTTCTAGGAGTATCAGAAGCCAAATTGGCAATGGCAGAGTTATCCAAGGTAGACAGACGAGATGACTCTGATACTGTGAAGCTCTTGGAGTTACTTCACGGCCGCCATTTTAAAGGTATTTAATTTTTTCTCCTTTTTCTCTTGGAAGCCATGAGATTGTTCTCTTGTCTCTTGTTTCTTAGGCTTCCAAAAGTTGTTTTTATTCACGAGTTCATTTTGCAGTTGTTTTTATTGGGTCAACCCTATTTGCTTTACAACAGCTATCTGGTATAAATGCTGTATTTTATTTCTCCTCAACTGTTTTTAAAAGAGCTGGAGTGCCATCAGACCTTGCAAATGTCTGCATAGGAATTGCTAATTTGTCAGGTATAGATTTTCCTTTTTGGTTGCCAACTTATATATTGAAAATCTACTGAATTATTCTGTCCTTGATACCTGGATTCTCTTCTGCTTGCTTCAGGATCAATTGTTTCGATGGTTTTGATGGATAAGCTAGGAAGGAAGGTGCTTCTCTTTTGGAGCTTCCTTGGCATGGTAATTATGAATAGATATTTTACTAATATTTTGTTCTTATAGTTCAATTATAACATATTTTGATATTGAAACTGACTATCGTGGACAAGAAAACTGGGAACTTTTTTATTTCACTTCAATTTTGATTGATTATGCTGTATTAGATCTGACACATGCATGATGGGAGAGTTTTTCTTTCTTGAGAATCATGGGTTGGTTGTTATTTATATTGGCAGCAATGGAAAGGAGAAGGGGGCAGGGGTTAGTTTACATCCTTATGAGACAGGAAAATGTCCTGATGTCTGTTTTGTTTGAAGCAAAATTCCATCTGACTTTTTTGGTAACATTTTGTATCGTTTAGGCCATAGCAATGGTCCTTCAAGCAACAGCAGCAAGTTCGTTTGTACCAGACCTCGGTGCTCTGTATTTATCTGTGGGTGGCATGTTAATGTGAGTACAAACCCTGAACATATTTGTGATGGATGCATCTATGCTTATAGGCCTGAGTAAAACTAAATTCCCAAGTCTATAAGTGGTGACAATATATCATGGAATAAAAGTCATGTGCATTCTCGTATTTGTATAGAAACTGCTTAGTGATTTCAAGGTCATTATTAGTAAATATTCAACTGATGACCAAAAAAAGCAGTATATATACAATATATTAAAAGAATATATGTCAATCAAGAAACTTTGAGGAAGGGTTGAGTCCATAATATGCTGATGCACATAGATCTTTCTGTGGTCAGTATGAAGTTTTTGAAAATATCATGAGTTCGAAGAATAAGTGACAACGGACTATAAATTTAATTTTACTTGTTCCAGATTTGTTGAGATCTAGCAGCTCTGTAAAGTGAACACTAATTGTCACCTGGAAGAGTCGCTATGTGCAGGAGTGCATGCAGTACATCTAGACTGACACTGCCAAAAATATGGGCACTTTAACTTGTGCTTCTTTTATGCAGGTTTGTCTTGACATTTGCTTTAGGGGCTGGTCCAGTTCCAGGTCTTCTCCTACCAGAAATTTTCCCTAGTCGAATCAGAGCCAAAGCAATGGCTATCTGTATGTCGGTGCACTGGGTAATTGTCATCTCCTTGTTTTGTTCATAACTTGGTTCAAATTATAAAATGATTTCAGTTCTAGTGGTTCCTTAGTATCATTGTTTAGTCTGCATGAGGTTGGCAGATTAGGTTCTATGATCTGTGCACCAGATAGAATGAATTCCCTGCAATCTCTTGACTCTTGGCATACATCTAGTTCGTAATGACCTTTGGAGAAGAGGCACACTTATATGTATGTTGTCCTGTTCTGATTAGTTTAATTAATATTGGTGGTTGTTCAGGTTGTGAATTTCTTTGTTGGATTGTTCTTCTTGCGTTTGCTTGAGCAACTTGGTCCACAGCTGCTCTATTCTATGTTTGCTACCTTTTGCATGATGGCAGTAGTTTTTGTAAAAAGGAATGTGATGGAGACCAAAGGGAAATCGCT
The DNA here is from genome assembly GCA_026873985.1 of Saraca asoca. Taxonomy (NCBI): domain Eukaryota; kingdom Viridiplantae; phylum Streptophyta; class Magnoliopsida; order Fabales; family Fabaceae; genus Saraca; species Saraca asoca. The sequence goes on along the minus strand of JANHAO010020076.1, from coordinate 8,282 downwards.
TCATGAAATTGAGATTGCACTTCTTCCACAAGACTAGAGGTTCTGGAGTTTTGCATATTTGAGTTATCTGTGTAAAGCCGGGAGGCTTAGCTTCTTTAAATAGCAAGAGGTTGGCGATTGAGTAGACGCTTCATTTGCAGCTGACAACACTCAGTGCTTATGTAAATCTCTGCTGGTAGTTCGATGGAAAGGAGTCTATGTATACCATAAAGCCACTAAAGTGTAACGATATATTTTGTCAGTATACATGTCAAGACGTAAAGAGGTATACATGTTAAGACTTAAAATGAGATTACAATTGCCTGCTTCATGTGGGTTCTTCTGGATTCTGAGAAAATAAACTAGTTTTTTATATTCTGTTCAAGACTATCGAGGGTAAGAGGTGGAAGTAGAAGCTTTGTGGGTTATGATAAAAGCAATTCTGTATAATTCGATCAGTCACTATATACTACATGCCGTTACATAATGAGGTTAAATTATTTATTCCTTGTAATTTCATTCAATTTCTAATTATATTTTTATAGTTTAAAAATTTTAAATTGTATATTTATACTTATTTTTTATTTATATTTAGTTTTTCAATCTTATTTTCTTGTTAGATTTTATTAGTAATTAATTACATAAATAATGACTTATTAATAGTTTATAGAATAAAATAAGAGATTCATTATTTTCTTTTAAAAATAAAATAATTTCATAAAATAATCTAAATTATTTATCATTTAAATACAAAAAAAATTATATAAAAATTTTACATCAATAATCATAAAATCACATTAAAATAGTGTTGTGTTAATTGTTAATAAAATTTAACAGAAAAATAATAAAAAATATCTAATTAAAAATAAAAAATAAATATAAGGATCAAATTTAAAATTTTTAAATTATAAAGATTTAATTAGAAATCAAATAAAACTATAAGTAATATAAGAGTAATTTAACCATATAATAACAAGAAGCTTTGTTTAAAAACTTGCTACTAGTTCTAAGCTTGAGCCCTGTGAATATTCTTCTCCCTCTAAATTACAGATTTGAAGTTCAACAAACAAAATTCCAGTTAAACAACTACATAAAAAATGATGCACCTTAAATTCTTTGAGCTTAAGGCAACTGCGTGGAGAAACCAGTACAGCTTTTGGTGATATTTGCAGGGCCGAAGTCCTCAAAAATCAGAATCAGAACCCATCTCATTGTGATCATACCATCCTCCAGGGAAATCCTCATCTTATTCAATTCGGGTGAAAGGTACCCGCAGTGCAGAAGTAGGAACAGGAAGAGGTTCTTCATTAAAATACTTCTCATGAAGTAGCTCCATTGCTGTAGCTCTCTCAGCTGGATCATAACAAACGAGCTTTTTGACAAGAGAGACTTCATCTGGGGAGCGGCCCCGCAAGCATGCCTCTAGACCTAAAGGATTTTCTACCTTACTGAATGAAATAATTCTAAAATCAGCAAGTTTCGAACAACCAGGCCAGGCTTCCTCATTGAGGTTGCCCAAAACATTAAAAATTCTGCTGAGCTGATCAATATCAGCTGTCCCAGGAAACAAGGGCTCCAGAGTTAAGAGCTCTGTGAATATACATCCCAACGACCAGAGATCAATCTCTAACCCATAGTCTGTGGAACCATAAAGTAGTTCAGGAGCTCTGAACCAACGAGTTCCAACACACGATGTAAGACAACCGCGCTCATCATCTTCTCCCTCCTCCGCTTCACATGTAAAAGAACTCTGGAAAAGATCATCTTCTAAGTCACTTGTTGTGCATGTTGCAAAACAAGATGTATTTCCATCTTGGATGTGTGTATCCTTATCAAAGTCATCTGCGGATCGCTTAATTTTCAGCTCGTCTAATGCTTTAAAATATTCTTCTCCACTCACAATTCCCTGCTCTTGATTTCCATGTCCTTGGTGTAGGTTGTCTGTTTGAGGAAAAATTTCAGGATGTTGAATGGGATTTTCCTGATTTGAACTATAATGCGCATAGGATCGTGTATTCTCATCCGCAGCACCAAATCCAGACTCCATAAGTATTCTTGCCTGGAATAAGGAGGCAAATGGTGAATTCAGTTAGTAGCCAATGAAAGAGCTTCAAGCACATTCCACAATCAAGCAACCAAGAATGATGAATCTAAAGTTGTAGTAAACAGAAACACTTCAACCTGCTCTCTCTCTCTCTCTCTCTAATAATTAGCCCACTAAGTGCTTCTTTGAACTAAGAAAAATAGATTGTAATGGTGTCTCTAGTAATTCAATTATTAGACGATCAAGTAATCTGGCTTGCCAATGTCTGCTTCGATACTCAATGAAAATATGCACTTAATTCCTTTTGGGGAGAAACCCAACTCAATTTTCCTTCAATTTTACCACCCACAAGGAAATCAGCTGCCCAATCTATGAAGAGAAGACACATTACCTGTCCGAAATCTGCCAACTTGAGCACCCCATCATCCGAAATCAACAAATTACCGGGCTTCAAATCTCGATGCACGATCATATTTCTATGACAAGCATCAAGCCCACAGAGAATTTGAATCATCCACCTCTTAATCTCACCGAGACAGAGACCATTACCTTCCTTCTTGGCCTCTCTGATTACTGTGGCCAAATCTGTCCTCAGAAACTCGAGAACGAGCACGGCATCTTCGTCCTCGCGCCAGAAATACTCATGCAAAGCGACGACGTTTGGCGAGCTCCGAAGGAGCTGCAACGCTTCGATTTCTCGGGAAGCAGATTGGTAATCGTGAACCTCTTTGAGGGCGACGACGAGATTATCGGAAAGACGACGGGCTCTGTAGACGTCGGAGTAGGCTCCGGATCCGACCAGTTCCATGATTTGGTACTTAGAGATTATCTCATGTCGGTTATGGATGCTCCAGCTCTTGGGTTGTGGATGGTCCATGTCCAAAAATGGTTATTACAGGCAGAGACAAGGTTGGGTTCTTAGAGTGTATTCGTAGAAGGCAAGGAGGATAGGACCGGAATAAAATGGTTGGATTTTCAGGTTTTATAACCGCCGTCTGTTCTAAGTTAATGTCTAAAAATAGCATAGGACTGTCCCTAAAACAAGGGAAGTCAAGTCTGATGTTGACACATAAGATTAACACTAAATACATACTATAATTTTCTGACAAATAAAATATAATACATCATAACATGCCCATGTAATAATGGAGAGAATGAAAAATCCAACATTCAGATATGTGATGATCCTTGAAGCATTTGCAGAACAACATCAAAAGTCTTTCAAGCAGCACAGCCTCCACACATGATACTTCTGTCAATCATTTCATTAAACATACCATGAAAAGTAACACCGTTAGAATTACAAAGCTATTATCTACGACAAGAAGATGCAAAAAAGAATGCAGTTTTAAGGTCAGCAGTACTTACACAAGAGAGCAACCAGATCTTGTATGCCTTTTCTTATTCGTCATTTCCTTCCTCCTTGGAGGTGGTTGGAGGACAACCTTAATTGCAGTATCAAAAACTGCTTTCACATTCTAACACAGACAAAAGGCATCCATCATTAATAAAGCTTTTTTGTTTTTGGTATTGAATCTTGAACTCAACAGAACACCACCTGTTGAGTCTTTGAACTGCACTCAATGTAAGCTGCAGCACCTATTTGTTTCCTTAGTTCTTCCCCCTGTTGGCAATTTATGATGATTGACGAATAAAGAGCTTCTTACCGATAAACATATTATATATATATATATATATATATATATAAAATAAAGAGCTTCTAGCTTAGCTAAGAAACAGAGTTAATATAATATGAACAACATAAACCTCAGCAGATGTTATAACATCAGATCCCATGTGATCAGATAAATATCCTCGGTCTTCACGAAGATCTGGATGAATAATCGACAATAATGGTATCATCCAACTCTTCTCGCTATACATTCAGAGCAATGAGCATAAAAATTTATAATTTTTTTTAGAAGCAGCTTCGTACCTAACTTTGTGCCAACAAGAATGATCGGAACATTCAGTGCAAATCTACGCAGTTCAGGCATCCACTGAGGACATATGAAAGAAAGAAATTGGTAATGAATAACTCCACTTCAGAGTAAAAATTGTGAGCTTTGTGATAAAAATGACGCAGTATTGATAACTCTCATGAATATGAGCCACAAAAAAAAAAATCAGTCTTCTAAATGAAAACAGAAATTTATGTGAACTAAGAATCTAAAACAGAAACAAGCGAGAAAAGTAGATATAGGTATTAGCATATAATTTTACCTTCTTGAGAACATTTTCATAGCTGGCTCTACTGATTAATGAAAATGCCAAGACAAATATGTCCGCTCCTCTGTAGCTCAGCGGCCTTAACCTGCTATAGTCTTCCTGGCCTTTAATACAAAAAGAAAAGAGTATCAAGAGTAATACAGAGAACAATAACAAAAACAAAAACCAAAAAACCTAGTACCTGCTGTGTCCCAGAGGCCCAAATTGAAAATGTTCCCATCCACAGCTACATTAGCACTGAAATTGTCAAATACTGTGGGTATATAATCCTACAAGGAAGGAAGGCACCCCAGAGAAAAGGAAAACCAAGAACAAAAACAGTGAGTAAAATGGTACAGGATGAGGAAATAAAGATTCCGTTTTTCGAAAACATACCCACATCCGAACCTTAGCCAAATCAAAACACATAAAATGAGACATCTCAATATGTTGAAAAAACACCCCAAAATTTATAGAGCAATTGATACTGAATCCAGATGTCATTCACAGAGAGGAAACCCAAAATTTTGTATCTTTTATTTGCAATATATATGTACAGAACTATAGACAAACTGTGCCAAAATTCATAAATAGGAAGAAAACAAGTAAATGTCATCAACAAAAGAAGAAATTTTGACAAATGTGGTTTGATTTCTGAAGAGATTTACGGTGGGGAACTTGTTGCTGGTGTAGCAAATGAGCATAGAGGTTTTCCCAACAGCACCATCCCCAACTGTAACGCATTTAATGAACTTGGAGGCACTCATCTTTAAGGCTTGAGCTACAGCACTTGGTGTTAATATAACCCACTCAAAAGTCTGGGCTGAAATTGAAGAAGAAACTGAAGAAAGAAGACTGTGTCAGGATTCTCTGGTCTCTCGCAGCACTTGAGGCATATGGGGACAAGGGGAAGATGATGAAGAGTTATTCGCTTGTAGTTTCAAGGAAAAGAAAAAAAAGAAGAGAGAGAGAAGAGAGATTGTATGTAGTCAACATTTTGCCTTTTTATATCCCTCTGGCAAAATTTCAAATCCAACAGAAATTTTTTGCATCAAACAACTGGGGTCCTCTCAAACGGTACCTAGAATCTCTTATTTTGTTTACAACTATAAATCACTTTATTGATGACTGAGTGACGATTGGTTTACATTCGTTGCTCCATCGTGCAGCCACACTCACTTCAGTATTTTTCTTAGTTATAGAGTAGTGTAACATCAAAATTTACAATTATACACTGCTTGAGTGACACAAAAATTCACGGACTCCACACTTTTATAACTGTGAATGTTAGTGTAAAATAATCATTTTTTCACACCATAAGTGAATAAGTAATTCACAAACTTATCCGTGATTATACGTCAGTGAATAAGAGGTGTTTGGATTACACTCAAATGTTCCACAGCATGCTCACTTTATTTGGATTGTGCTTAAATTTAATGGACCAAAGCAAGAAGGATAATGGTCTAAATTATCCGATTAAGGCTATCTTAAAACACTATTAAGGGGCTACATGTCAAAAAAAAAAAAAGTAGGACCATAGGTTGGCAAAAATCCTAATCCCGATGTGCAAACATGTAGAAAATCAACATATTTGACAAGTTTCTTGGAACAAAAGTAAAAAAGGTGTTCTTGGCAATCTCAACTCTTTGACCCATTTTGGGACATTAAATAGTGCATGCAAACAGGGCAGAAACACGCACACACTATGTAATTCCTTCTTTAACTTATAATCGTGTCTAATCACCTGAAGCTATTCTTCCTTAAATATATAGTTCCCTTGTATTGTTTTGGACTTTGGACGAATTAGCAATCTTGACGCTAGTAAGCAAATCTCAAATGTAGATTAGAAACATGTTGAAGGTTGTCTCTGGTCATAGACATGAAGAAGATTAGGATGGATGGACCCAATGGAGCCACGTGTCTTTCTCGGTCTTCACGTGATTGCCAGTTTTGCAGAATACACATGATCCTAATAGATTCAAATGTATTCACTCAACTGTTGAAGAGTTGAAGCAGCCGTGCTGTCCTCTCTGAAAGACTGACATCTGTACGCTGCCCTGTTCTGTTCTGTTCGGCCATTAGAATTTAAAGGCAACCTGAAGGTTAGGTAAGTTCCTGGTATCCTGAATTACTCCGAACACATTTGATCGCTAGATTTAACTTTTTCCTTCAGCTTTCATGCGAATCATATTGTTGGTATAATTTGTTCTACTTTTCTTTGAATTGCATGTCATTATGAGTAAAGTTGCGGCAGATAAAAAGCCCAAAGTGTGCAGATTGGCTACATAATACAAATTCCATGCCCTACGGTGTTTTATCTCAAGATTTACATCACATTCACTGCACAGCAATTTCAAGAACCGATCAACCAATCAGTAAAACCATTAATCAACGACAGACTTCATAAAACTAACGAGACCTGATAACGGATGGAACAAAAGAAATAGAAAATTTTATAGGAAATATAACTTTTCAAGAAATAAAAAATATTTAAATTATTTAATTGATCAATAATTTTAAAAATAAAAAAAAATTATATTTCTTAAAACCATTAATCAATGTAGGACTTCATAAAACTGATGAGACCTAGTAACGGATAGGACAAAAAAAAAGAAAATTTAATAAGAAGTATAATTTCTTAAGAAATAAAAAATGTTTAGATTATTTGGTTAGTCAGTAACTCAAAAAATGGAAGAAATTATACTTCATAGAAAATTCTACTTCTCACAAAATATGAAAAATTATTTACCCAATTTTCCTACGTAAGTTCTACTTTTAATAAAATTAAATAAAAAATTATTCTTGTAAAATTTAAATAATAACAAGAGTACTATTTTAAAAAGTTACACAATATTTTAATAAAAATGTAAAACTTTTTTGTATAATATTTTAATTATTTTAATAATATTTCATGAGAGATTTATGATTGAATAACACTACATGAGAACTTACTTTTTAAGAAGTTCTACTCCCTTGATGCCAACCAAAGTTTATATAAAAGCTTTCTTTTTGAAAGTTCAAAATCAAATGACTTTATTGATCATCATTCCAAAAGTTTAATAGAAGTTTAGCATTCTCTAAATTTTAGGTTACACGTTACATTAAAGAATCATAAATGGTTAACTTTCACTAATACATGGTGCATCAAAAAGGATGCCATGGGACGATCCTCGAGATTAATTCTTAGTCTTTGCTTTCATCTTCGACCAGCAACAAGAATTGTCATAATAAGATGAGGGGATTTGATACCTTCCACAACGAAACAACTCTAGTTAAACAAGATAATATTATCAATTAAAGAGTAAACGGAAATCAATACTTGTATCATATAGTTTATTTCAATATATATTATGCTTTTGTTTATTCTTTATTCTGATTCCAATTTGTTGAAAAAAAAAAAAAGAAGGATAGTGTAATTAGATGTCATGATTAATATTTACATTGAGTGTAATTACTCATTAACCGTGATGCTTGGAGTATGCATCGTGTCCAACTATTGGATTCATATATATTTTCTATCAAATTCAACATCAAAAACATTTCAACTTATTCTTGAAGTTTGAACCCAATACTGTATGAGAATCCACCGATAGGGGCGAAAAATGAGTTAATTTTTAAGAAGGGCCAAAGACATAAAAAAACATAATCTTATGTCTTTATAAACTGACACAGCCTAAAGTAATGACATGTATAAGATGATCGACTAAGATCAATTAAAGAAATGATCGTGAGAAGCAAGGGCTCAGACTCAAATTGATCGACCTATTATACCTGGTTAATCAATTTGGAATGTAGAATTGGTCACATGGAAGCTTACACAAGCCAGCCCCTCGCCTGTATGTAACAAAAAGTATGACCTAAACATGCACAAATAATGTGATTGCAACAATTGTTTAATAAGAATCTCGCTTATGCCACTAATGCATCAAAGACACAGAATCACCATCATGTTAGTTTGGGTAGGTACCCTAGGCCAATTTGATTGAGCCCTATCGCATCCAGAACTATACATTCTGTGGATTGGATATCAAAGGTTGAATGTTCATCTTAT